>CAOGCB010288762.1:0-11962 GCA_948266635.1 Cnidoscolus chayamansa
AATCAAGCAACATAAATATGCAAAATAAATAGTTGCTATCAATACAAGTCATGTGTCTTGGTAGGCAAGAATTTTTCCACTTCTAATATCATGTAAAGAAATTTTTTTCAAATACAATTGAGTTCAGAAGAAGCCTCTCAACCCTTTCATTATATAGTGGCTTTACCGACAACATCCTATGAACATTCACTGATTTCCCAGGCAACAAATGAAGCAATAATTTAAGGAATGAGATGAGGGTTCTTACAAATACAAGATCCCAAGTTCATCAGGAGACTCGAAATGAACTCCATGGCTCCACCCTTCTGACGTCCAGGCGTCTTTAATTTGGATTCAACTTCAATCCAAAAACCTCCATGCGCACTTCCTCAACTTGAGGCATCAACATCCAAGGACATCAGCAACCACCTCGTCGAGCAGACTACTAAATATTTGGCCCGCAACCTCTGTTCCAAGTGAAAATGCATCAATTTCAAAGTCCATCCATCTTCCGTATTGACTACTCATGTCCTTGTCCACAAGCTCATCCACCATGCAGTCCCCCATGCTTTTCCATGCTGATATCTCCTTCAGCACTTCTCCAGCTAGCCACTCTTTTCTTCTCACCATTGTTACCCCTTTGGTCCATGTTTTGTATCCACCACCAACATACCGCCTACATCTTATGTCTAAACATTCGCTCACACAGTCAAATAATACCTTTCGCTCTAGCCTAGCCTCAACACCATCACTAAGTTGCACATCCTTTTGACTTCCCAACTTGTTGAAGAGATGTGGGCTTAAAATCTCACGAGCCTGACCAAGTGCAAAGTCCTCAAACATAAATTCCAGATTAAGTACTATATTCTGCACATAGTCTATTTCCCACTTGGTTGACTTGACTGGATCTGTCAAAGGTAATATATTGGCATGTTTTCCAGCTGCATTGCCTGTAGACATTGAAGAAGCGGAATCTGATAAATCTGTATCAGCATCTACATGATGAAACTTCTTTGAGGAACTTAAACCAAAAATTTCCTGAGCTTGAACAGACGAACAGTGCTTGCTTCCTGGAAGGACATTTTAAGCTTTTATACATTCTTCGCTTGACAGTATATAATAAGCAGAAAAAATACCTGAAGTTTAAGAATAAAAGGATAAGCAGCACCTACCTTCAGTGCTGCTACAATCTGTGCTATCAAAAGAGCTGCTACTTTCGCTGGAAAAGGAAGGTTCAAGAACAGAGACTGGACTAGGACGTCTACAATCAAGCAGCTTTCTGGAATCATTAGATTTGCTGCTGTACTCTTCCATCTCATTAACACCCTAACATTTGCAGTCACATTGATTGTAAAATTTCAATAATCTAAGGAAAAGAAGAAGGATGGGGAAAGGAAGAGACAAAAGGGAAAAAAAAGGATTGAGTAGAGGGCCCAAAAACAAGACGCAAGAATCATAGATATTATCGAATTGAAGAACCCGGTTAATTCACTGAATTAAATAGCTTTATCAATCACAAAATAAATAAATAAATAAATAAAACGGAGGGGACAGCTATTGGGATGGAATCATTCAAACAGAAGATGTCAAATAGTTTTGCCTAGAGAACTTGTCTCCAAAGAGCTTTCTCATTTCTAGACTCACATCATTGACGTTCAAAATTTGCAAGTTCAGAACTATGTGCATGACTAGAAATATGCAAGTTTGACAGTTGTGTACCTGAAATATGTGTTTCAATCTGAGTGCTGTTGTATCCATTGAGAATAATACCTCAGAATCACTGCTGCAACCAGACTTCCCTACTGGCAACATATTTTGATCCTTGTTATAGTGTGACCATGGAGTTGTGCTGCCTGTGTTAAGAGTGGGTACCAGATCTTGTGAAAATGGAGAACTCAAAGCTGATCCTTCTTTGACAGAATTGCAGCTAGAAGACCCCACACTATTGGTTAATTCTCTTAACTTCTGTTCCAAAAGAGTGCTCAATGCATCCCCTCCTATCACATTATATCCCACTGAAGATAGCTTAACACTATCTGTGTCGAGCAATAATCTCTTGCCTCGGTTATCCATGATAACACTGCTACTTTTCTGTACAACTTGGCCAGATGTATCATAACCAGGCATAGATCTCATCAATGGAGCTGTAAATGTAAATGAAACAACATCGACACCCTTCTTCCTGTTTTCTTCTGCCCAACTAAAGTGCCCTTGATTTGACTCAATTTCCTTCCTGCTCTTATCATTAAACATATCATCACCAACACGCTTTTTTTCAATGTTTAATTTCCCATCAACTGATCGCTTCTTTCTGGAAATATGCTTTACACTATAATTTGAAAGTCCCTTTTCCTTATGTGTTACATCTGAGCCCAACTTTCTGGTTCCAGCTTTGGAGCCAACAGTTCTAACTGAAGTTTTTTGCCGCAGAGAAGAATTACTAGTCACAGTCTTTCTGCCATGCAAGTTGGAATCTGTTGCCTTTGATGGCTTGTCTATATCCATACGGCAATTTTGTTTCTGATTGTTCTGCCTAAGCACTTCAGATGTATTTTGCGTGGAAGATTTTTTGGGCAAACTCTTTTGAATATTTAGTTGACTCTTGAAGGTCTGGCTAGAAGTAACCTCACAATGTTCTTGCTGGCCTAACAAGCCTCGACTGCCACTTGAATTTAAACTCTCTCTTTTCTGTACATTTACCTTTGCTTGAATTGCAAGTGATATGGACTTTCCTTTATTTTTCAAACCAGAAGATCGTTCCTGTGTCTCAGGCAACACTCTGAAAGATGTCGTCTCCACCGAACCATTCCAGCTTTTGTTCAAAGACTGCCCCTTAAGATACTTGGCAGCATTTGACTCAGCTGGTCTCCTAGAAGATTCAGCAAGCCTGGATGTTTTATTAGGAGCTTCTACTTTCTCTTTTAGCTCTCGAGCTCTCAAAGATGCTGCAGATGACCCAGCCAGTGGCATTTTCTGTGCAATCTCCAGTTTTTCTTTAAGTTCCCGAAATTTCAAGGGAACTGAAGAAGATCCAACCACAGAAAATTTGGTCTTAGCAGTAGTTTGTGGATTAGGTTCAATAATTTTTGCAGCTGCTTCCATTATGTGAGCAGCAGTGTTACTTGGAATGAAACCAGGACTCTTGATAGGAGATAGAAGTTTGTGGTGTGTAACTGGAATTGATTTAGCTGATTTTGGGGGCAGAATTTCTGTTTGGAACTTTTCAATAGGTCTACTTAACACCCTTTGAGGCTTTGAGTCTAGAAAGTTCTGCGAATGGCCGCCTTCCTTATTGAGCAGATTTCCAGAGTTCAAGCTTTGGTGGTCATGATAATATTCAATACGTTTCCTCCTCTGAGAAGCCTCCCTAAGAGATTGAGTATCCAAAAATGGGGTAGAGTTGGGCTCAGAAAAATTGGATGTTGGCATAGAATCTAATCCCATAAGCCTGGCTACTACTCCAGGGGCCTTAGGTCCACATCCATCATCATCTGTTACTGATGAAGCACAACTATAATCACTGCAGTCCCTAATACTTGATCCTGCTCCAGTTTCATCCTCATCCATCTACAAATTTTACCAAAGTTGTCTTAGATACATCACCTAACAAAAAATCCAATAACAGCGTAAACAAGTAAAAGATTTAGCAAGATGTCATACCAGACGAAGTCGAGTCATTGGCAAGTTCCCATCACTCCTCTTTCCTTGTTTTGAAGGCACTGCAAGAATGTGAAAAACAAAACCATTATTTAAAGGTTAACCATAACATTCTTTTTTATATTAAAAACACATAGAAGAAGTTACCTGTTAAATCTGATTTGCTTGAGAACAACTTCTTCCGAGATTTTGCTGTCCAGTCAAACAGCTGGAAGAAACCACCTACATAACCTCCTCCACTTCTTGAGCCTTCTTTCTCAACCCCCATTTTCTAGAGAACAAGATAATGCTTTGTCTATGAGCAGATACAATGAGATGAATGAGGAACTCTGTCCATCAGCAGCTTGATTAACTAAAAAATATGTTCATTTTCCATCTAAAATGAATTCCTTTTTCATTGATTTATAGATTTCAAATCACTGTACGAAGTCATTAACTAGCAGTTTCTTTAAGGCCAATGTTTACTACATTGACATCATACTAGGATGACATTTAACTTTTCGTGCTTCACTGGATTTTCCTTGGGGAAAACCATTCACATAGCAGTGAATAAGTAGTATAGTTTTGTCCATTAAAGTACAGTTAATTACCTGAGAACACCCCAACGGCCCCTAAAGTAGCAAACAAATTACATTACCCTAAGTTAGTGCTATTACTGTCAGCATTGCCATTACTGATGAGTGCATCAACACAGCCACCTCAACCTGCTACAGATCATTATCGTCACGTGTATTCTCCCACCTCAAGAACCACCATAAACCCACCAACAGCACTACAGTCTCTAAGACTTAGCTCCCCGTTACCACCATGCTGTGCGACCCACGTCTCCTAGCCGCAAGGCTCCACCTTATATCATCTCTTAAATTCAAATCAATGCTCCCAACTCATTATATCTGCAATTTCTTTATGCTCTAAAAACCCCAGTATGTCATAAATGTTTGATCTTTGATTTGCCTCATTTTCTATTCGCCACATATTTTGTGGAATTTTCAACACCACTAGCAGAGGAAAAGAATTTAATTAATTTAATCTCGTTGCCCCAGCTTAAAATAAATTAACAGAGTTTTAGCCAAAATTTGAAAATAACATAAACTGAAAACAAATATAAAATTACTTCTTCGACAGAATCTAACAGAGTTGCTGAAGCAAGTGGCAGCAATGCACATCAAGTACAGTTAAATTTCATCGACCAGATGCAGCCTTTCTCAATAAGCAAACAGGTGAACCAAAGAGGGAAAAATTAGGATAAGAAACCAGAACCCAGAAAAGCATTTGAAAACAAAACATGAAGATCGCTAAATGACAACTTCAATTCAGCGATTATCTTCCAAAAAAAAGCAACAGAAATCAGACTTTCGATCAAATCGCACATCCAAAATTATCAGGAAAAGTGAAAAAAAAAAGAAGAAGAGAGAAATCAATTCTTACATGTAAACAATGAGGAAACCAGGTAAAGCTGGAGGATCCTTTCCTCCTCTCTTCCCTTCACTGTCGCTCTCCAATAAATGCAACCAACATTTTGGGGTTAGGGTTTGAGCTGAGAGAGAGAAAGAGACGAGTAATGAAGAATTTTGAGCAGATTTATAACAGAAAGTGGAGATTTTTAGCTGAAAGATGAAAGAGAGAAGCAAAGAGTGAGGCTTCAGAGTGAGTAGTTCAAATGCATTAAATGGAGGGCAGTCAAGCAGACAGTTTTTTTTTTAAATGGAACCATTTTTTTTTATTATTTTGAAATATGTTTGCATTATTAGAAAGGTAAAAGTTATAACGTCTCTTTGGAAGAGGGAGGAATTTCAAACTTCCAAACGAGGACTTGCCACTGTTCGTGATAAAGCTACAAGTACGTGCACACAGAGATGTGATTCGTCAATAGAGACGTGGCAGTACCAAACACGTGTCGACTGGTGAATTAGGGAGTGCATACTTTTGACATGCACTTAAAACAAACAAACGCAACAACGGGAAAGCTCCGCTCCAGGATCCAGATCCTTACCTTGTGTTCTTCCAAAATAATAAGAGGAGGAGGGATGGATTTGAAATATTAAATTAATTATTATTAATGATGAGAAATTAAGCACAATGCTGATAAATGAAGAGGAGGGTGGACCCACCTCTAATTAGGATTTGGATGTTTCTTTTAATTAATGCATGTAGCAAGAAACTAAATTACTTATTTAATGAGAATATGCAATATCTGATTCTATAGGGAATCAAATGCTTTGCATATAAATAACATTATCACATCCATCCATCTTCCTTGAGAAATTGTTTTTTTCATCCTTTGCGTGGATGATCATAAAATAACAAGTTAATCTTGTTTTGGAGAATATGTATTATCATTGCACAATAGAACACCACTTGTTCTTCAACCAGCGAAAGCTATTCCTTAAAGATGCCTTCATTTTGCCTTCAACGCCATAGGACTTGTACTTGGCAACTCGCCGTTGCCTCTTTAATTCAGGATCGTTACAACTCCAAGACGAGGTGTAGTTAGACGATCCTGTTGATTTTGAATATCTATGAGAGCCAGGAGGTTCTGTTTTCGACGATGCTTTTATCTCTCCTGGAGAACCGCCTTCAAACTTCAAATTTTCGATGCAATACCTCCAGTGAGCTTCCCTGAACTCTTCCATGTCTTTCATACTTGCTGCCAGATTCATGTTGCCACAAAGAGAGAAAGAATATGTAATTATGGGCGTAAGCTATGGAGGCTTTTTCCTTTGCTAGAGATTCATATTTGCGGAAGAAGCATGAATTGGGCAGAGACGTTTTGATGGTTACACTGTCATTTTGTTATCCAGGGTGAGGAGGGGCATAGAGACCTGTTTCTGGTGATACAGGGAAACAATGCAGTGGGGAGTTAGATAATAATGAGACAGGACATGAGGCTGCTCACATATATTGTTGCCTTGCCTATAATTACGTTAAGCTCTGACTAATGCTAACTCAAATTACGAGAAAAAAAAATGGTGGGGAGATTAATTAGCATTCAAACCTCTCCGGATTCTTGCCTTAATTTAGGGCCAATTAGTTCTGTAATAGATTTTGCTACTCGACAACTCACATTTGTCTAATTTTATGTAATCCATGGCTTCTTTGTTTCGAATTCCAACAGGAAAATCGGTTAATATTAATTTTTTTTTATATGTTTTCACAAGGTAATACCATGCAATCGATTAAATCATTTATGTTTTTAGTATAATTAATTAAGATGACTCCATTACTATTACAAATCATCTTCATTTCTTAACAAGGATAAACTTTAAATGCAAAACTATTTCTTAGTTATTTCTTAATCTGATATTCCTTTTCATCGGAGATGGTGCGTGGATGGTAAATTCATCACGTTATAGTCAAATCTAAATGACTTCCAGAGTACAGACATTCATCTGATACGATGATTCTAAATGGTTGACAATATTAATGTAGTACTAAACAAAATCTAAGTAGCTATAGTAGATTACTCATCCCAAAAAGATAAATAGCAACCTGAAATCATATCTTCAAAGGAAGAGTTAACCTAGAAACCCATCACCATAAGGTCATGGATACAGTGCCAGACGCAAGCGTAGATCAACACAGTCATCTCCTCCATTAACTTCTGCTGCAAAAGGCCCTGAGCCACCGGTGCTGACAGCGTGAGGAGGGCCTCCAGGACTTGGTGCTGCACAAATGAAGGGTCCTGATGATCCCGTTAAATCAGAGGTGATGAATGGGACAGCTGTTATGGGCTGTTGTTGATACTGGTTTGCGAACTGGGCTCGCTTTGCACGTAGACGTTCTCTCTTATGTGCATTTTGATGGCCACCTAAAGCTTGGGAATTAGGGAATCCTCGGTGACAGTATTGACATTCAAAGCTTCTCCTATATCCATTAGAAGGTCCTGTTACTTTCACTGAGGATTCCTCAGAGCCAGTCGCCTTTAATGAAAAACCAAACAGCTTCAAAGCTGAGCATGGATCTTCTTCAAGGTACGTGCTTCTTGTTCTTGATGCACTCATCATGCAAAACCTAGACAGCAAGCTATGCAAAACTTCGGATGCACATGACTTGTGATCTTTAAAATGAATTGTTAGCTATAACTAGATAGGGATTATATACACATGCATGCATCCGCATATACCCTTGCCTAGAATTCCAAAGTGATCGACAAGGATAAGGTCTTTTTCATTCCTTGATGTCGACTGTCAACTCATGCACATGGCTTAACAAACACCTAAAGTTTTATATAATTTTGAGAGTAGTTTCCAGTAGTATAACTATATATCAATTTTGTGATTATTAAAGAATGTTCGAAATTTGAATCGTGTTCATCGATGGCAGCAGAAGTTCTATGAATAAAAGAATAAACAAAATGGGACATTTATGAGGTGTTTTGATATAATATATGAAGGGTTTTTCTTTTATTACATACTGAATTATAGAAGTTGATGAGCGTAAGGTTTCATCAGATGTTATGTGTTTATCCTGTTCATGAATGATTGGAACAAGTACCGAGCACTGGCGATGTATGCAAGGTCGATGATTTGAAGAGAGTGTCGGCCACTAAAATGCTGGGAGATAGTTGCACGTCTATTACACGGAAAGATAGAGCACCATGTTCCCCGCAATGCGAGCTTATCTCACCTCACATGCTCTCTTTTGTCTTCTGAGTTGTGAAACTTCAGTACTGCATGAGAAAGAATGAATGGCTTCTTTTTCTTTTTCTTCTTCGTTGCTTATATATTTCCTTTTTCTGTTGACTCGAATTAATTTCAAGTACATATTATCCCTCCAGACAGAGATTGAAAGGGGAAGAGAGAGCTTTTGAAACTTTTTATAAAGTAGACAAGCATGAAATTGGCCCACTAAGCTTGGATCGGTTCCAGATTCATTTCTCCTGCAAAATAAGAGAGAATGAATCGGAAATCTAGAGAGCTAAGCATCTCTTTGCACGCATGACAAAACCCCAAAAAGAACTATGTTGGATGTAGATAAGAAAGAAAGCAAGACATGGATGTTTCAAAAGTGTTGCCTATTTGGTGGACGAAGCAAAGACCAGTCAGTTTTATTGGCTCCAATTGCTCGTTAGGCATGTGCCTTCTCTCATGGTACTAATTGCAAGATTGTCACCAAGTTGCACTAATTTAAAACTTTATCATTAATATTTATTTTTTATTTTTAATCGATATGAAATATATAACTCATTTAGTTATCCTAAATATTTTTAATTTGATACGAATTTAATTTTTACCGGTCTTATAAACGACTAAAACTCTAAAAGAAGCTATTCTCAATAATTCCCCTCTAATGCAATCCGAATTAATCATTTGAATGATCATGCACGATTTAATAATATATAGTTTCACTATAATTTTTTATGTTCCATGTGTTTTTGGATAAAAAAAAATCCTTTTCTCACATCCCATGCATTGTTGCCATTACATGGTTCATGCTATATATAAACAGATTTAGAATCTTGTTATATTCATATCCAAGTTAGATCTCATAAATGCTTCTGCATTTCTTTTTCTCACAATACAAACTACAACAGTCAATAGAAATTTTACATGATGATGAAAGGCATATATACCTCAGTCTACCTATTCTTCTGCCAATGAAACCTTGCTTAGCCTGCTTGGCGACAATCTTGCACCAGCATAGTTAACTTTTCTACCCTTAACCCGGTGATTGTGCGAGCCGAGAATTGCTCTGTGTGCCAGTGCTTTCTCAAAATTAGAATTGCTTGAACCTTTCGTGTTAGGCTTTTTATCCGCTTTGTTGGTGGTGCAAGCATCCAGATCAACAACGATAACCTTTTCAGAAGCCATATCTTCCAGAATGCAGAGCTGCAATGTAAAATGGTATTGGTAATTAGTGTTTATGCTTTTATAGAATGATGATATGAGATCGTTTATTATGATGAAAGCCTTGTGAAGCTACTGTGGAATGTGTTGAAAGCAAGTGGGGGTTAGGGGCGGAGCCATATTTGTGGGTGCGGGAAGAATCGATTGGTAAACTTCTTACTCGTGGAATATGTTTGCTGACCTTCTTAGTTAAGCAAGAAAAGATGCACCAACATCCAAGGCAATTCTATCCATCCTTTGTTGGTTTTAAGAGTTCTCTAAGAATATTAATACAAATCATGAGAAAATATATATATCTATTTCAAAACTCTTTTTCATTAAATTAAAATAGAGTTGAAATCCTTTAAATTTATATATATTTTCGAATTAGAATAAAGTCTATATATAATAAAATTTTATAAGACAAGATTAATCTATTAAGAGATAAAATGAGAGTTTAATAGTATCGAAATAGTCATTTTAATATATATAAACTTTTCTTTAATCTTGTTTTATTTATCAAACTTTGTTAAAATACCATTTTACAATAAATATTATATATTCACACTAATTAAAGTTATAATTTTTATGTAATTGAAATCGATCTCGATTACGAGAATATAAGTTTTTAATTAAAGTAAAAAATTAGTCATTGGATTTGGATGCATGCACCATCTTGCAATACCAAAATGCACTTTGAGCCGAAGAAGAAAAGACACGTGTAAATATAACTTTAGGGAGAAATCTTGAGAGCCGACAATCCCTATGTGAATGCTTGACACAAAAGCCCACAACCTGAGAATCTTTGGTCTTTAAGCAACCTTTGCACCAAGCAATTCTGCAATTCTGTCTTTTTATGGATGGATTTTATGCATATAGCCTACATGTTTCTCCCTCTTCTGGGTTCTGCATGAATTGTTAAATTCTTTCAGGACTTAACATGCCACGAACAAAAGCAATCACACATGCTGATCTTGCACCTGGTCCTCGATGCACAGACTTGGGCAGCAAAACAGCTGTCTTCCTAATGGTCCTCACCATTCTCTGTGGCCTTTTTTGCTTCATTCTTTGTCTCATCGCCGAAGCCACTCGTTCCCAGGTAACATGGGTTGCTGGGGATGCCGAGGGAAACGGTGAGAACTATGAATGTATATACAGTGCCAGCGGCAAGACGCCATTGTTATGTGCTGCTGTTGCGTTTGTGGGACTAGCAATTGCCATGGTGATGGAACACGTGTACATGTTGATTGCAATAAGTAAAGCACCTCCCCTAGTTTTGCTTACATGGGACCCCAATTATGCTCCTGCCAAGACTATAACTTGGCAAGCAGGTTTTTTCTTTGTTGCGACTTGGTATATTAACTTTCTTATATATATATATATATCTTTTCACTATTAGAATGGATTGGTTCAGTTGATGGATTTGAAAAACATATGATTATTTGCAGGGTTTGCTTTTCTGTTGGGGAAATCTTGTTGCTAATCGGACTGAGTGTGGAATCTGGACATCTGAAGAATTGGTCTAGACCAAGACCAAGTTGCCTTATCATCAAACAAGGCCTGTTCTCTGCAGCTGGAGTCTTCTCATTACTAACAGTGTTTCTTGCTTCTGGGTTATACTTGACAGCATTGCGTGCACAGAGAATATCTCAAGAACACGAAAGCCTGCAGCGACAGATACTTGAAGCCTCCGTCCTCTATGCTTCCCCGCCACCATCACCTACACGTCAAATTTCTGCCACTGCAAGGGAGAATCCTATTGCTCATCAGACTCTGCAAACTACATTGATAGACCGACAAGCTTTTAGCAAGAGCTCGAGTCTGGTGTGAAACAAGGAAATTAAAAATATATCATGGTGCCCGCTTGTAGGAAAGCTACATAAATTCATTTATTTTTGCACATAGATTTTTTTTTTTTTTTATTTACAACATATGACATTGCTGGGAATTTTAGTGTTACTTCTTGGTTTGTGGAGATGAAACAAATTGAAATAATTAAGAAACTGAAATTTTTTCATCAGATTGCCACTTCCGATGAGACAACAACCACTCATCAATCAGTTTACGTATGACAGTCCCCGTTCGTTTGTCAGATCGAAACAGAAGAGAACCCATTAAGCATATTCTGTTTTCATCTTGTAATATTGTCCCACATCGATTAAATAAAGCATAAGTGAAAATAGTTTTTTTTTTTTTATAAAAAGTATTTAAAAAATGATTTACTTTTTCCAATGTCTAAATAATAATTTAAAAAATAAAAAATAATAAGAAATATGTGGGGTTTTAATTAAGATATGATTAAGCCTGATTTCCGGGTTAAAGACAGAAGTTGTCTTCCAGCCTCCCTTTTACACTCTACAGTAGGGTTTGCTTCGCCATCTCTAATATAAATTGCAGAATCTTCTTCTTAGCTTTCCCAATCCATACGAGTAATCATGTCGTTGAGACCCAGCTCCAGAACCGAGGTACGCCGTAACCGTTATAAGGTTGCCGTCGACGCC
>CAOGCB010288932.1:0-14330 GCA_948266635.1 Cnidoscolus chayamansa
TTTTTTTTTTTTTGTTCTTGTAAATTATCAGAAAGTCCATTTCCAGATCTTGATCCTTATGTCAACCTTGCAGTTAGCTTTTGAGACTGAAGCTGTGGTTGCTGTTTTCCCACTAGGAACAATGGTTTTAATCCCTTCACATGAAACCCTTATCCCAATCTTTGGTGTTTGTAATCCTCCCATCTTCACTTTCACCTTAGTTTCCAACTCTATCTTCAAACTCAATCCATTTTTTCTCTTTAATTCTGTCTTTAATTCGCTAGCAGAGGTATCGTCTACCTGTTGACCGTTGCTTCTGATTGAAGCTTTGAGAAAAGTTGTGTTCTTGGTACCATGCACAAAAGAGGGTAACAAACCATTTCCTATGAGAATATCATCTTTCTCTGTAGTTACAGAGATTGTGACAGGGTTGTAGATGTAGACGAGTTTCTTATTGGGGTTTTTTGCGGTGATGTTCATGTTTATGTTGGTGGTGAGATGGGAAGATGAAGTGAGGTTGAGAGAGGAGACTTTGAGACCAGACACGGTGAAGGTGGGTCGTTGGGGATGGTAGAGAAGGTAGATGATGGCACCAGCTATGGCTGCAAGGATGACGAGAATGAATATGATTAAGGTTAGCCAGAGACAGCAGGCACAACAGCAGCTACGACGGTTTCGTTTGCGCTGGGGTTGTGGACGGTAGGCAGGGCGGCTGGCTCCGTAGAGTTGGGCTTTAGTTGCCGGAAAAAGGGGTTTGGTGGCGGTGGGAGTAGTGGCGCCTCCATTAGTGGCAGGTTTAGCAGAAGGGTAGACCCTGTCCGTCATGGTGAGAGAGAAGAGAAGAAAGAAGTAGAAGAGCAAACTGGAGGTGTTTGATGAGTGTCTAAGAGAGAAGAAAAAGGCCAAATGGCCTTTGTCCTTAGGAGAGGGAGAGAAAGGGAAGACCAGTGATTATTAGGAGAAAATTCAAGATAAAAGTATTTCCTTTTAGAAAGGAAAGTGAGAGTGGGTGGGGAATATAAGAGAAAGGTAATTAAGGACATGAAATAGATAGCAACATCACAACCAATGCTTAAATTTTATATAATTTTTTTTGTGCTTGAAAATATTATTAGTGACAAAAACATTTAATTTTCTTCTAATTTATATATATAATCCATTCGCTTCAATTTAATTAATTCCCTTATAAAAAATTATTTATTTAGTTTTTTAAATTTATATGTTCGATTGAATGTTATGATGGATTTCGAACTAATAACGGGCCTACCACTTTCTCAACACCTAGACATAGATGTGCATACATCACCTACTATGGATTAGCTGGGTTTTCAACACGTGTGCAAGTGATCTTCCATAATGAAGTAAGGCCTACCATGTTCCCATGAATCCAAACCCATCAATTACAATAAATTTAATCACATCATTTGTCTCACAAAAAAGTAAATAATCATGTAGTCAAGCTCAGTGAATAGCATATCATCTCCCTCTCTCTTCATCAATGGCTTTTCTTCATCATGAAAAAAATAGAATCATCATCTAATTATAGAAATGAAATCTGTTTTCTTTTTTATCTTAGAAATCTTACGTTGGACTTGTCATTTCTTGGTAGTTAAGGATTGTCATATTTGATGCAATGAGTTGTCCAAAACCTTAATTTTCTATTTTTAGATTTTTACCATATACTTTGGATTTTCTTTCTTTATCTCACTCAGTTGAAAATGTTCATTTTATTCACCCATTTCATTTTTAAATTACATTAATTTAATAACATGTATAAAACCCTAAAATAACCAAACTAAGGATGAAGGCAAGTGATAATAATATCTTGAAGACTATAAAACCCTAAAAGCCTCTGATATTCTAATCCTAACACCAAAGAAAGTAAATGAAAGATAAAGAGAGGCCACAAATGCTGTCAGCTTGTTGCTCCTCCTCCTTCATTGCCATCCAAATATTCATCTTTCTTGTGAACCCAAAGAGAAAAGAAAAGGAAAGAGATGGGAGGAGAAAAAGAGTTGCAAGAAAAGAAAAAGAAAGAGAAGGAGAATGGGCCTGCATGCATTTTAATTTCATATGAACACCAAACCACCTTATCTCTTTGCCCAAAACAAAAATGTCCACTTTATCTGAATTTACGTATACTTTATTCATAAATTAATACAAGAAAGTATATGAATTTTTGAGTTCTATTATATATTCATTTATAAGGATTTATCAGTTATAATTTATTCTATATTTTAAATAAAAATAAATAAATGAAAGAATGATATTTTTCATGTGTGGTATTATGTAAGGTTAGATGCCTTTGTCATTTGGTATAGTTTCACAACTTTCTATGTAAAGTATATTTATTTATTTATTTCTTTGAAATTTAAAGAAAAACTTGTATGAATGGGGTGGGTGGTGTCCGACATGGCATTCCTGAGAAACCACCAAACTCTGATGATGTCTGAGGTGGGACCAACCCATATAGATGTCCATTTTTTTTTATTTACAATAAAAATACAAATATCTATAGAAATCATTGCTTCAAAATTTGTCGGTTTGAGGTTTGCTCCTTTAAGAACATATTAAATTATTGGTTTTTTTTTTCTTTTTATTGGAACACTGCCAGATAATCTTCTCTTTGTATCGTTAGCATCTTAGTAAATTATGGTATGTTATAATTAATGCATCTTTCTAAAAGGTCTAATCATATTTAAAACTTCACAGTCTTAAAAATAATTTTCTTTATTTATCAGAACAATACTGCAAGAAATAATCTTTAAGAAAAAATCTCGTTCATTGAGGATCTAATAAGAATATATACACCAAGATTTTGATTGTCTAGTTGAGTGCTAATGAGCAGCTTCATGTATGAAAAGGTGGACTTGGAAAGAGTCTTAGAGTCCAAACTAAACCTACCACAAAGTAGAAAACAAATCCTTTGAATTGTAATCATATACTTTGAATTTTGAGATACCATAACCAAAATGCTTCAAAAGAATCATCTTTCCTCAATTAGCTCAAAAAGAAGTCAAGCAATTTAATAGTTCAATACATTTCTCACATTTTCAACCATGATATCACCTATCCATTATCAGGACTCTCTCTCTCTCTCCCTCATTCACCTATCTTCTTACTCAAAAGTGCCACTTAGTTCTTTAAGTTGAACAATTTGGTTTTTTGCTTTATCAGTCCTAGTAAACCTTCAATATATCTGTAACAAAAGTAACTATATTGCTCTTACCATTCTCTGACCTCTGCAAACTGTAGTGCTTGTTCTCATAAGAAAGTAAAATAGAGGTTCTTGCCACCTAATCCATTCTTGTTTTTTCACCAGCCAGTCTTTCTTGATTCTCATTACTTCTCTTTTACTATATGTGGGTCTTTTCTTTGCGGTGTCATTCTCTGGTTGTTTCTTTAAGCCAGGCCCATGTTTTTCTTCCAAATGTTTATTTCGGTTTCTGTTTCTTCTTCCTTCCCATTTTCTCCTTCTTAGTTTGATGGCTGGGAGAGAACTTGGTAGATCTTGAGTTTTTATCTCCAGTTTCTTTGGTAAATGGGGGTTCAGATGGGTATTGCGCTTGTGATCATATGTCTAGCTGCATGTGCTTTATCAGTTCTTGGATCTGCAGGTAATGGGTTTTGAGATTTTAGTATTTTTTAGTTGTTTTTTTTCTTCTTTAAATTATGCATGATCCAGACGTTTGATTGATCAATACTTGTTAATTTTGAATTTTGATTGAATTTGAGAATCTGGGTTCTTTAGTAAACCTGTTTCTATCATCAACAGGAAAAGAAACATGCTTAACACCTTTACTTTTGAGTGTCTGACATTGAATTTTCATAATTGGGTTGGTAGTACAGAGCAAAGTTCTTTTTCTTTTTCCCCCCTCATGATCTATCTCATGAATGCCCATTTCTAAATGGCAATTGGATTTTAAATACTAGGTAGTATATGCTTTATTTTTCAATTTTAGATTATGCCAGGATGACTTTAATGTTACTTTAAAGTTAGGAAGATTAGTTTCTGTTTATTTTTTAATTAAACGCTAATTATTGTATAAGCCTAGAATGAGATTTGCTTATACCTGCTACCTGTACAAGCAATTTACAGTGCTGCACATCACCCTAATGGTTTTCTCTGAACATTTTTACATCTTCTTGCATTATTGATTTTCTCAACAAAACCAACTGGTAATTGTAAAGTAATTCCTAGCAGCATAATCTCCCTGGGTTTTCTGGTTTGTACCATCTGAATTTCACAATCTGAATTTCACTTTAAGGAGCTGCTTAAATTTTTTGCATGTTACTAGCAACTTGTGAGCTGCTACGTCTATATTATGTGTAAAATTTCAGAAAGCTGCTGCTCAGGTTCTATTGCTTCTAGTGCAGTCAGAGAGTCTGCAATAATATTTGTGGCTAATGATTGCATAAGGCAAATTGGCTTCACAAAACCAATTTTGCTATAACTTTCTCTTGCCAACCAAAAGATAAAACAGGAATAGAACCCTGATCAAGTGATCATATAACTTCACATTCACTTGCAAATGAAAATGCCTTCTGCTACCTCTAATGGCAATTTATTTCTGTTTCATATTAAAATGGGAATTGTAGTCTGACATGTTCTTCCTGTAGGTACTTCTGAATATATGTGCTTTCATGAGCTCTTATATAGCTATAAAGTTGTTGTAGATATACGAATTATTGAATTTAAAGTTTAAAACAGTCTCAAATCATCAAAGATATAATCATGGAGTTTCGATCATCAAGGTTGCCTTATGATGCATAAAATAGACACTCAAGAAAGTCTTTGTCACTCTGGTTCTACATCTATATTTGTTCGGGATTGCCTGCCAAACTGTTAAAAGCATATTGTTCAACTTGATTAAGACGCATGTAAAATTTCTTGGATGCCTTAATTAACTGTTGGTATTTAATATCATTTGCCATAGAACCTGCCTCCTCTCCAGGACAAGCCCCTCCCAGTTTCAGCAGGAACAGTTATGGAAAGCTGAGCAATTCACCGCATGTCAAAGCATCCCACATTTCCTCATCCGTGGATCAGTATCCAAATAAAGGTCAGAGAAGAATCTGGCATAGTTTCAACTAGGAAAGGAATATATGAGGATTATGAAATTTTTGCTTTTAAGTATCGGCTATTAAAAGATATTTTCCTGTTGCAGCCTCACCCAAAACCATTAAGCCTTCAAGTATTGCACTTCCACCTTCTATATCATCATTTAAAGCTCCTGCAAAGATTTGGACGCATGGTCCTTCATCTTTACCTTCAATCTCAAGTAGCAGAAATCTTCATCATCATCAATCAAGGAATCATCATAACACTCCTGCACCATCTTATTTGATTCCTCCACCAAGTTACTATCAAATAGGTATTATTCTCTGCCCTGAAAGATTTTCCATCAATTTATTATGTAATTCCCGATGTTTTGTACTAAGTTTTGAGCATCTTTATGGAATATAAAGCTCCTTCAGTACCTTCATTTCACTCTCCATCTCCTTCACCAATGAGCTGGAGTTCTCTTGCACCTTCATTATCACCAAGTGCCTCAAAGAGCCATTTTTCTAGTATGGGAAGCCTTATTTCTTTACTTGGTTTAGTCTTGGATTTCATTAACTCACAATAGTGATTGTTCAAAAGCACCTCACTGAATTAATCTTGTTTCCGTCTACAAGTGCACATCCATCCTCCTGCAGCCTCTCCATTGGCTTCTAACTCGAAGAAGCAGAAGGCCCCACAACCATCACAAATTTTGTCTCTGCCACCTCCACCTCCTAATGGAGGTGATACACTCAACTATTGCCACTATACATTCATTTAATGTTTTGTTTCAAGTTTGGTATATCAAGCATATCTATATCTAATAGATTTTATCTGTCTTGTAGATTGTGCAGTAACATGCACGGAGCCACTAACATATACTGCACCTGGGACATTCTGTGCATGTGTGTTGCCTATTCAAGTTAAACTCCGCCTCGGTGTTGCGATATACTCATTCTTTACTTTGGTCACAAAGCTGGCTGAGGAAATATCAGCTGGTGTTGCCTTAAACAACAGTCAGGTTCGTATTATTGGAGCCAATGCAGCTAGTCAGCAGCTAGAGAAAAGCACTGTTCTCATCAACCTGGTACCAGAGGGACTAAAATTTTCTGATACTGCAGCATTATCAATCTACAAGAAATTCTGGAACAGACAGGTTCTCATAAAGGCTTCCCTCTTCGGTTCCTATGAAGTATTATATGTTCACTATCCAGGTTATACTTTGATCCTTCTTGAATTTTTTGGATAATTTATTCTTATTTTGAGCCTTCCACAATTTCATGATCAGTCTTGAGTGCTTTTGGCATATTAAATCAAGGCAATTTACTGATAAAATGGTTTTATAAAATAACTATGTATATCCCGTTGCTTTGAGCAGTTAATTAAGTGGTCTCAAAATTTTGTACTGGAGTATTTGAGCTCTATATTATTGTACTCGATTCTTGCCACTCAAATCTTGCCTCTAAGATCATACAACCTGCAGGCCTTCCACCATCTCCACCTTCACCTTTGAGCATTTCTACTATAGATGATGAACCATATCCTGGGAGCAACAACAATGGAAGGACAAATAAGCCTTTAGGAGTTGATGTTAGGAGGAACAAAAATGATGGACTTGGTGGAAGAATGGTAGCTGTAATAGTTCTCTCCTCTTTCACTGCCTTGGTTATATGTACAGCACTCGCCTGGCTTTTTCTGTTGAAAAGGGGTAATTGTGTTCATCAACATCAGCTAGTTCCACATGCCTCAATGACCTCCCTTGCAAAACCATCAGGTACTGTGATTTTGATTAGTATATCCTAATTGTCTAGGCAGGATTATGTTATGCACCACCAACATTACCAAATTTATTATCCTTCTTGTATCTAGACTGGCACAGCTATGGATTCCAATTTTATTTCCACTCTAACTTCCCTGTGCTTCCTGTTGTTTCAATGTCTAACTTGCAATATTAGATATCACTAATTTGAACTTAATCAGTCAGAGTTCAGTCTATATTATATATCATTATCTACACTTGGCAGGGACTGCCGGGCCTACGGTTGTTGGGGGCATTCCTAGTTCTTCATCAATGTCCTTCAGTTCTGGCACAATGACATATACTGGCCCTTCAAAGGTTTTCACCTTGAATGACATAGAGAGGGCCACCAATAAGTTTGATTCTTCAAGGATTCTTGGAGAAGGTGGATTTGGCGTTGTGTACAGTGGCCAGTTAGATGATGGAAGGAAGGTGGCTGTGAAGGTTTTGAAGAGAGATGATCAGCATGGTGGCCGTGAGTTCTTGGCAGAAGTTGAGATGCTTGGACGGCTACATCACAGAAACCTAGTTAAATTGATTGGTATCTGCACAGAGGAGCATATCCGCTGCCTAGTCTATGAACTTATCCCAAATGGAAGTGTTGAGTCTCATTTACATGGTATGCTCCTTTATATTTCATATGTATGATATTTAAATGTTGGCACATCATTTCTCAAAAATGTTCTCTTTTTTCTCCTCCCTAGGAATTGACAAGGAAACTGATCCTCTAAACTGGGATGCCCGAATGAAGATTGCCCTTGGTGCAGCTCGAGGCCTAGCCTACCTGCACGAAGACTCAAGCCCTCGGGTTATACATCGAGATTTCAAGTCCAGTAACATCTTATTAGAACATGATTTTATGCCTAAGGTTTCAGATTTTGGATTAGCTCGAACAGCAATGGAAGAGGAAAACAAACACATCTCAACACATGTTATGGGAACTTTTGGGTATGTTTATGCTTTTTATTCTGTTTATATCAAGGCAACTAAGACAGTAATATCGAAGGATACTATTCCCTATATCCAGTTATGGAATTTAAGCTCCTCGAATAGCTAGTTATTTCTTTCTGCACTTTTTTTCCTCCAACTTGAAAGCCTGCTCGACTGTCTTATGGACTAATTTATTGTTCACAGTTACTTGGCTCCTGAGTATGCAATGACAGGACATCTTCTTGTGAAGAGTGATGTTTATAGCTATGGTGTAGTCCTCCTTGAGCTCTTAACTGGACAAAAACCAGTAGACTTGTCGCAACCACCCGGTCAAGAAAATCTCGTTGCATATGCCCGTCCACTCCTCACAAACAAGGAAGGCTTAGAAGCCATTATTGATCCAGCTATAAAATTTACTGTCTCCTTTGATACTATAGTCAAAGTCGCAGCAATTGCATCAATGTGTGTACAACCAGAAGTATCCCACCGTCCTTTTATGGGTGAAGTTGTTCAGGCCTTGAAGCTTGTTTGCAATGAATTTAATGAAACAAAAGTACAGCGATCGAGAAGTGAAAGCAATGAGAATTTCCTTGCTGATGCAGATACCAACAACATAAGAGCTTCAGATGAGATTATGGAAGTTTCACAATCCCAAATCCAATTGCCATTATCAACATCTGATATATTTACAGGATCCATGGGACTTGAGGGGCAGGAATTTGGGTCTTTCAGGAGGCATTCTAGCTCAGGACCTTTGAGAACAGGAAGGAGAAGACAATTCTGGCAGAGATTAAGAAGTTTGTCTAGAGGCAGCATGAGTGAGCGTGGATTTTCACTTAAATTCTGGTCAGGAACCCGTTGAATTTTGCCAAAGCAGGAAAAAATTCCATTGCCGTGCAGATTGCTGTAAAATGCAGTCACAAGAAGAGGACTGGAAGCCCAAAACCAGCAATGAAGTTAAAATCTGGTGCTTGACAGATTCAATCTGAAAACTATCAGCACTACGAGTAGATAAAATGATTTGATAGTATATCTTTGTTTCCAATGAGGTTTTGATAGCAATCCTCCTCAGTTTTCTCTGTTCAATTCATGCTGCAACTTCTTATATTTTGGTTGATATTCCTTTTTTTCTAAAAAATCCTTTTTTGTGAAGATAAATTCCTTGGTGCAGTCTATGAAAGTTTTGTTAACTAAACATAGATTTCTTCTTTGTACTGATATATAATCAGATGAAGCGAGGTTAGTTTTGTTTCTTTTACTTGTCCCATATATGCAACATGTTAGTCTCCATTCATAGGTCTCTCGGCAATAATATGAATTGGGGACGGCAAATAGGATGCAAAATATTGCTTTCCCAAGGCAAGACACATTTTCTACACATTACAAAGCTGGTTGCTAAGAATAAACATTACAGTTACATTGCAACTACTTGACTAACACTGTTCTTCTCATGCTCCTGATTGATCTTTTTGTCCTTAAACACCATATCCCCTTCCTAGCCTTTCTCTCAAAATCTTCAGTCCCATGTACCTGCATATCACAGTAAACCATTTTACTACTAGTTGTTTACCACAGCTTCATTGGAAGATTGTTTTACAAGCCTGTAGATATAATGTATACCTGCCCATCATCAAGACTGTGGCTTGAGGATTAGTGCCAGGGGATTCATCAAATGTGGAGCCATCAACGATTCGAAGCCTTTGAGTACCAATAACTTTGTAGTCAGGGGTCACTACCCTGCCAACATGACACCCACCATGATAGTGCCAGATTGTGATCACAGTGTCTTTGCAGAACTGCTCTAGGGACTTCGTGTCATTGAGATGCTTAGGTATAAGATTCACATTAGACATAACAGTCATGTTAAGAATCTTCTCCACAGTCTGCTTATCACACTGTGTGAAGTTTGTGAAGTATTCTGATTGAACCATCTTTGTAGCCATCCTAATCCCATTGACACAGCGCTGCAGATCTTTCGGGTGGCTGAAATAGTTGAAGGTGACAGAAGGGTTATCATCAACATTTGTGTTGATCAAGCTCAGCTTCCCTGTTGAAATGGGCATGGCAAGCTTTTCAAGAATGAAGCCTCCCTTGAATGCTTCATGGGGTAGGTCCTTCTTTCTTTTAATGTAGGCTTGAACGGCCTCTAATGTTCTTTGCTTTGGAGGTATGGTAGAAAGCTGGCCTATCTGGTTAAACCAGTAAATCATGAATATTATGATCAAAAACTTCAATTTATCAGCTAATTTTTGAAGTCAAATTCAATTGCTTAGTTACCTCTGCAGACATGATTCCATGGTGACAGTGAATGCTATCCTTGGATTGCCCAAATCCACTGCTAGCTTCAATATAAACACCAAACTTGGTGATCCCTACAGTTTGTATTAGGGACTGCTGAACAGGTCTTTTTGATGGAACAAAAATAGTGTTCATTGGATTATCAGCCATGCCTTTCCCAACAAATTCATTGTCAAGTACTAGTGGAATTCTCAACTTTTCAAGGTCAGCTTTTGGGCCAATACCACTTAGCAGAAGCATTTGAGGTGTGCCAATGGCTCCACAGGACAATATTACTTCACTGTTTGGGTTATTTGCAAGAAATGCTTGGTGTTGATTGCCATTTTCATCTTTAAACAGGACGCCCACTGCCCTTGGACGCTTCCCTGTATCAGCCATTTTTAAGTATCAAAAATCCTCTTAAACTAAACAACAAAAAGTAAAAGTGAATAAAAATTTTATACCTGACTATGAAACTGTTCATTGCTATGAATTGGTATACCTATGTGCTGCTCATTATTTAACATACCTGATGTATCAAATAGAACCTTTTGGACTGTGGCATGTACTAAGACAGTAAGCGTCTGAGGGTTCCCGGAGGCAAGAAGTTCTGCGGCAGTATGCCGCCGGCCGAACCGGTCAAAAATGGTGCCGCCAAACTTAGTTCCATAGATGTGATCATAAGTGAATCCATTAAAAGGTGACACCCCAACATCCAATAAACTGTTTCTTAGAGCAACCTGCCATGGTGCAACCTTAGGCCTGTGAACAATTTGCTTCTCAACCCAGGGATAGGACTCATTCACCAATTTTTCATCCCATCCTACTTTCTTTATAAACCTGCAAAACACTTACCTAACATTACCATAGCTCTCAATACAGTAGATCAAGGGCGAATTGAATTTTTCTTTTTTTAATTTTCTAAATTTTAACATAAACATTCCTTATACATTTCAGAAAATGAAAATGAGATAATTAACATTTAATTTGAGGAGAAAAAAGTTTTTCTTTTCCTGATAAAGAATGGGGAATCATAAATGCTCTAAATAAAGTACAAAGACATTGTCATGAATATCATACGGTCACCGTCAGTACATTTAAAACCTAATAAATGTCTCCTCTAAGAGCAATTGTGACCATTAGATTTTGACTACTTTATTAACTAAACATAGATTTCTTCTTTTTCCATGAAGATGACACCTGAGCTCATGGTCATAATAAATCAAGATTCTGTGTCATCACCAACACCTAACCATATCCTTCCCCAACAACAATTTACTTGAAATGATAATTAATTTTCTGTTCTAAAAAAAGTAGGCTTGTTAAGAAAATATAATTAATATACTTAAAAATAATAAATTTTATGTATATATATTTGAAAAATTAATCAATAAATTACTATATCATAAAGTAAAGTAGTTTTAAGACTGTGGAAGAATTATAGTATTCCTTCTAAAAACTAGAAAATATAACCAAATTAATATTATCCTATCCACAAATATTGGTAGACTAATATTGTCATGACATGTTCTAATAAATATTCCCTCAAGTTTTCTTCCTCCTTTTGACATCAAAACTACAAGGTCTTGACAGATTTGAAAATCCACAAAATTGGCAAATTATTCCCCTGAATTTTCATGGAAATTTATTTGAAAAAGCCAATACCATTAGAATGAAGAAGCACATCTATAATTCCTCAAGAATATAAAGCTTCTTCTTGATCTTGGGTAGATGGAGAAACATTAATTTTTCACTCATTCATCCTGCTCACTCATGCACTTGCCATTAAAACACCTTCAAGCTGCATTTAATTGGTAGATGGTGCATTGCCACATTTACTTTTCTGTTTCTCTCCCTACAATCACAATCCTCCCATTTTCTTGCACTTCATGTTGAGGGGATTATGTAGGTAGGTGCATCTAGTCTAAAAATTGCTACCCAAGGAACTTGTTTCCTTCAATCATGACCCATTATAAACGGTAAGAAAATTAGACTATTGGAGACAATTTTAAGACCAAAAAGAAAGAGAGGAGGCTTCTCATACCGTGTGCTTGCTCTGGTGTAGAACCCAGCATTGATGCTACTACCACCACCCAAAACCCTAGCCCTAGCATTGAGGACTCCATCAGTCGAAATAAAGTATTGGGAAGCAGAAGTTGGAGAAGTATCAGCCAGAGTAATATGGAAGTTGCTTAAGAAGGAGACATTTGGATTGGTGAATGGAACACCACCTCTTTCAAGCAATAAAACACTGAAGTTTTGGGACAATGTTGCAGCTAAGGGGCACCCAGCTGTTCCACCACCAACTACTATATAGTCATAAGCATTCTCTCCACCACTTGATGAGGATGATGATGATGATGATGATGAGAAAGTGCTTGCTTTCTTGATAAATGGGTATCTAGATGGATAGAAACTGTGCTTCCCTACATTATTGCAAAGTGTATAAGTAATTTTTAACCTAATCAATCAAGCTCGCCATTGTACACTATTCTATAGCTACATTTCTACTCCAAATAAAAATATTTTTAAAAAAAAAATCTAATACTTTAATATTTACTTATCATGGATGCAATTTTGTACCATTTAATGGATATACATCTGTAAAAGAAAAAACAAATTATGATTTATCTGTATATATTTATATAGAAATTGCTGTTTGCTTTTCTGATAAGATAGCAATTTCCCATATATAGCTAGCCAAAATAAATGAGAAAATAAATGCTCTAACAACTAAAGACATCATCCTGAACTGTAAGACAAAAAGAAAAAAGAAAAATGTGTTGCTTGCAAAGCTTCCCTTGCAACTAATGAAAGAAAAAAAAAAGGGAAATAATACTATATGAACACATGACAAGGAAGAAGAAGAAGAAGAAGAAGAAAGAACTCCTGATGCATCAAGAGTTTATGCACAAGCAACAAGGATGGTGAATGGATCACTCTGTATTTTCTTTAATGGTGACCCAGATATCATGTATGGAAAGTGAAAATTAGCGAATGAGTTTTAACTGGAAATAAAGAAAATAAACATGATAGCAATAGAGCTTAAATATTTTTTCCATTTCTTTTTGCACCCACTGACTATTGCCTATAAAAAATTGTTCTGGCCAAAGAATCTGTATGAAAAATTTCAACCAAAGGAGAGAGAAGAGAGAGAAGAGAGAAAAGGAAAGAAAAAAAAAATGAAGATGAGAGAGGTGTATAAACAGAGGGTTATAAAGATACATAAGAGATAGATAAGGAAGAAACCTTGACAAGACGAGGGAGTGGAAACCCATAAAACCAAGCCAAGAAGAAAGAGCTTCACTGCCCCAACAGAAGCCATTGAAGGCAGACAAAGGCCAGTGGATCACTCACAAAAGAAGCTGCTTAATTTCTTCACACCTCTATGTGGCTATCCCTGGTTGGCCTTGTTTTGTGTGTTCTACACATATATATACACTTAACTTCTTACAGATTGCAGACGGGAAGAGTATAAAAAGACAAATATTTAATAAAGAAAGAAAAAAGAACGGTTAATTACTAGACAATTGCATAAGCAAAAATAAGTTTATAAAGAAAGTTGAGTGAGAAAACTGTAATGGAACACTCAACTGTAATAAGAGACCATTGAAACCACAACTGGAAGGAAGAGGGTCATTAATGGTGGTAATAAATGTCATGGTTAGATGAGAAATACAAGCAAGTGATCGTTGGATTAAGTCCCTTAGCAATGTGATATGATCATGTCCATACATCAATCCAGATCAGCACTCAGCAGCAGCCTGCTTTGAGTGAGGTCACCTGCTTGCTATCCATGTGGGAGACCATTTTCTTTATGATCTTCTTTAGGGGGAAATAAATTCTATTAACACTATAAACAGACAAATTTACAGAGCAAGTTTTATCAGAAGTGAAAGGAAAATGGAGGTAGTTGCCGCTGCTGTACTGTGATGAGGGTAGGAAAATAGTAATATCTTTGACACAATTAATTTGTATTTAAGCCATTCAACCAGCCACTCTTCACCTCATTAATTTTTGCAGAATAGTACAAAGTGAATTAATGTTGGTGTCCTAATTACAAATTGAAATTGTTAACCCTTGAGCTAAAGAGTATTTTGATAATCACAAAACTTGAGGACCTTGAGGAGATCAAACAAATCAAGACAAAAGAATTACAATAATTGAAGATAGCAAGTAAGATATTAGGACCAATGTACAGAAGATGAAAAATAAGTTGTGAATTGCCATTTCAACAAAAATTCAAGTTTACACAAAATCAGAAAAACACTGAGTTGAAAATAGAACCCAGTTTGTTTTAAA
>CAOGCB010289043.1:0-10176 GCA_948266635.1 Cnidoscolus chayamansa
GTAGTTGCCTATGCATCTAGGCAGTTGAAAACACATGAGAGAAACTACCCTACACATGATTTGGAGCTGGCAGCCATAGTGTTTGCTCTAAAAATATGGTGTCATTACCTATATGGTGAAAGATGCTATATATACACAGATCACAAGAGTTTAAAATATCTGCCCACTGACAAAGAACTTAATCTGAGACAAAGGAGATGGTTAGAGTTACTAAAAGATTATGATTGCATCATAGACTACCGTCCCGGTAAAGCTAATGTGGTGGCTGATGCTCAGCAGAAAATCACTAGTTGCATTGAGGGCTATGAATGCTAATTTACTAGTAGATGGAGATGGGGCCATTGTAGCAGAGTTAGTAGCAAGACTTAGTTTCCTGCACTAGATTAATGAAGCACAACATGCTGATACTGAGATAGCTAAATGGGTTGGACAGGTCAAAGAGGGGAAGACTGATCAATACACAATAACAGATGATGGGAATTTCTACTACAAAAACAGGATATGTGTTCCTAAGAACGGTAATATTAGACAAATCATATTGGAGGAGGCACATACTCGTCCCTATAGTATGCATCCAGGGAGTACCAAAATGTATCAAGATTTAAAACAAAAGTATTGGTGGTCAGGGATGAAGAAAGACATTGCTGAATATGTAAGTAAATGTTTAACATGTCAGCAAGTTAGAGCTGAACATCAAGTTCCATCAGGATTGTTGCGTCCTATTTCTATACCAGAGTGGAAGTGGGAACGGATCACAATGGACTTTGTTACTGGTTTACCCTTGACACCAAAGAAGCATGATTCAATTTGGGTGATTGTAGACAGATTGACAAAATCAGCCCATTTTTTACCTGTTAGAACCAATTACTCATTGGACAGATTGGCTGAATTGTATATAAATGAGATAGTTTGGTTACATGGAGTTCCTTGTTCCATAATCTCAAATAGAGATCCAAGATTCACTTTCAGATTTTGGAAAAAGTTCCATGAAGCATTGGGAACCAAATTGAATTACAGCACAACTTTTCACCCTCAGACCGATGGGCAATCAGAGAGAGTGATACAAGTGTTAGAAGATATGTTACGGGGTTGTATCATTGACTTTGAAGGCAGTTGGGAGAAATACCTTCCATTGGCATAGTTTGCATACAATAATAGTTATCAATCTAGTATTGGAATGGCTCCGTATGAAGCTTTATATGGAAGAAGATGTAGGACACCTGTCACATGGGCAGAAATGGGTGAAAGAAAGATAATGGGTTCAGACTTGTTAAGGGATGCTGAAGAGAAAGTGAAGGTGGTTAGAGAAAGATTGAAAGCTGCCTCAGATAGGCAAAAGTCATATGCTGACCTCAAAAGGAGGGATATTGAGTACTTAGTTGGAAATAAAGTGCTTTTGAAAGTATCTCCATGGAAGAAGATATTGAGATTTAGTAAAAAGGGTAAGTTAAGTCCTAGGTTCAGTGGTCCATACAAAATCCTTGAACGTGTTGGTCCATTGGCTTATAGACTAGCTTTACCCCCAGAGCTAGATCGTATCCACAATGTATTTCATGTATCTATGCTTAGGAGATACAAATAGGATCCTTCGCACGTGATTGCAGCTGAAACAATTGAGATCCAACCAGATTTGAGTACAGCGAAGAACCAATTAGAGTTTTGGCAAGGGAAACTAAGCAGTTGAGAAATAAGCAGATTCCATTGGTTAAAGTTCTATGGAACTATCATACGGGACAAGAAGCCACTTGGGAAAGAGAGACATAAATGAGAGATCTGTACCCACAGTTATTTGAATATTAGTACATTCTAAATTTCGGGACGAAATTTTCTAAGGTGGGGAGAGTTGTCACGAACATTTATTAGGGCCTGAAAAATTGGGTAAAAAAAAGAGAGAAACAAAAAGAATTTGAAAAAAAAAGAAAGAAAATAAAATAAAAGAATTTGAAAATAAAAAAAAAGAATAAAAAAAATAAAAAAAATAAAAGAAAAAAAATAATAAAAAAAGTAAAATAAAAATAAAAAGAAAAGTCAAGCGGTGCCCACAGGCACCGCCTGACTCTTTGTAAGTATATATATATATATATATATAAACAAAAACAAAGATAGAAACAGAGAGAACGAGAGAGAGAGAGAGGGGGCATATGGGAGAGAAAAGGAAAAAAAATAGAGAGAAAGAAGAGGGGAAAGAAGAAGGGAAAGAAGAGGGGAAAGAAGAAGAAGAAGAAGGAGAAGGAGAAGGAGAAGGAGAAGGAGAAGGAGAAGGAGAAGGAGAAGAAGGAGGAGAAGGAGGAGGAGAAGGAGGAGAAGGAGCAGAAGGAGAAGAAAGAGAAGGAGCAGAAGGAGAAGCAGGAGAAGAAGGAGAAGAAGGAGAAGGAGGAGAAGAAGGAGAAGAAGGAGAAGAAGAAGAAAGAGATGAAGGAGAAGAAGGAGAAGCAGGAGGAGGAGAAGAAGGAGAAGCAGGAGGAGGAGGAGAAGGAGAAGGAAAAGAAGAAGGAGGAGGAGGAGGAGGAGGAGGAGGAGGAGGAGGAGGAGGAGGAGCAGGAGAAGGAGAAGGAAAAGAAGGAGGAGGAGGAGGAGGAGGAGGAGGAGGAGAAACATGTCGGTATTTTTATTTTAGTCAAGTAAATTTGATTTAAGGCATGTTTTAGCGATTAAAATAATAATAATAAATTTAGATTTTAAATTATTGTGATTTAGTCTGAAATTTTTTAGAGATTTATGAGTTATTATAGAAAATTATCTAGATTTCATTTATATTTTGGAGAAACAAATAATGTTGATTAGAAAAAAAAATGTTAAAGACTAGGTTAGATAAATAAAGAGGTGAGAAAAAAATTATTTTAAAAAAAATATTAAAATATCGATTTAATCGAGTAAAGAACGCGATATTTTATAAAGGGTTGTATATATTAAATCATGTTATGTTATTATATCATTTTAATCATAATTTAAAGGTTTATGCTTAAATACTTGCATAAATGATTTATATTTGATGTAGAATGACTATGATATGGTAGTCAACAAGAAGTGGTGCTAGAAAAAAAGTTAGGTACAAAAAGTGCAAACAGTGATAAATTATGCAACTGAATCTAGAATGATCCATAAAGGATTTTAAATGGTAACATTGGCCTATTGTACTTTAGTGAGTATCGGAGTTAGCATAAAGGTATGGCATGCCATAGTTTTTAGCAGTACTACATCATACAGTTGATTTTGAGGCTACTATGGGTACCTCATCGGTTTGGCTAGTTAGAGCCTCACCATATACAGACATACAGTTTAGGCACCTAGTACTTGATTTGTTCAGCACTTGTACTTGGTTGCCTGTATTCCCCGTATCTAGCATTTGAGCCTTGCATAAGTTACATGGACCTAAAAAGAAAGTAAATTTTTACATATATTATTATGAGACATGCATTGAAATTGAGAGATGAAAAATATGTTTAATTGTTATATGACTACATGTTGAAATTTTAGGCATAACAGGCAAAGATAATTGGCATACAGTTTATTAAATGATATATGAAGCTTATTGTTATGTTATATCATATTGTTATTTTTCTTTTATATACCCATTGAGCATGTAGCTCAGCGCATTGGATGGTTTCCATACGCAGGAAAAAGACTGTAGGACAGTAAGAGATTTATACACTGATCCACAGCAACAGTAGCAGTCGAAGGAACACATTAGCTGGTTCATTCAGAACTCTGACACTGTATTTAACTAGTTTTGGCATGTACATAGAGTTTTAAATAATCAGATAATATATAGTTGGGTTCTGTGAATTAGAATGCTATTAATATATCTGATATATGATGAGATGTTTGTGTTGAAATGGGTTTGTGAAATTTTTGAACATGTCTAAAAGTACAGGTTTAAGGGCCTATATATATAGAGGAAACTCTGCCCAATTTTTTTAATTAAGTTAATAGGTTATAGAAATAGAATATGCATCTTTTAAATAAAAAATTATACACAAAATAAGTAGGTATAACAAAGTAGAGGACATATAAAGACAATTAAGTGGCGCATCCTACTCGGGTCTTCATAGGTCCGGGTAGGGGGTGTTACATAAGTGATAGACAAGATTCTTTATGAATACATAGAGCATATATATGATTAAATAAAGTCAAATTTGGCAAAACAAATATGAACTCAAATTAATCAAGCATATAATTAATTATAAGAGATAGGGAAGAGAATATGAACTCAAGAGATTTATAGTGGTTCGGCCTCCCTACCTACATCCACTCTCCCAAAGTCTTCATTTGAGAAATTGATCAACTATGGTTTCTTTTCACGGGCAAGAAATAAGCCTTTACAATCTTCACAAGTTTTCAAGGCTCTTGTAACCTCTCACAAGTTTTCTAGGCTCTTGTAATATTCTCTCAAGTGTTTTCACTAAACACTCAAAACCCAAGCTATCCCAAGCTTATAAACAACCTTAAATAGGTTTTGGTAAATGAAGAGATTAACTTTTGTTTTTCTTTTTACAGCTGAAGCTATAAAGATGAAGAAGATTTGGATTTGCTAATGAAAGCTCAATGAATGTTGAAGAATAAATGCTCAAAGCTTTTGTTGTAATAGATTTTTCTCTCAAGTGTAAAATGCTCTTCTTGACAATAAATGAGAGAGATTTTTATTTATATAGAGTCTTGATAAAAACTAGCCATTTGAAAAAAAAAAGGTAGGATAAAAATAGATTTTGAAATAGAGCTAGCCGTTATTTTTGTAATCTAGTGAAAAATTCTCCTGAGTTGATTTTAGAACCTGAAATCGTAAAAGTATAACTTCTAGAACGTAAAAGTAGAACTTCCAGTTTTGAAGGTCTAGGTTCTACTTTCAACTTAGTGGTTCTGGTAATACCCTGAACCGAAGAGGGTGAGAAGTGATCGCTGGTGCTAGAAAGAGCACAGACAAGGAGCGGCTTCTGGCAGGCTTCTAGGTGGAGGGATACATGAATGAACCGGTTCCACACCCGAAAAACAGGGATCCTGAGACTGTGCAGTGATGGGGCTGCACAGTTGAGTGATTTTGAGATTGTGCAGGTATGAGACTGTACAATTGAGAATAGCTTAAGAGATTCAATAGGTACTAGCTATATCAACAAGGTGCACCTTCCTTTTTGGGAGCCTTTTCCATAAGAACTTCATAGTTAAGCGTGCTTAGTTTGGAACAATTACAGGATGGGTGACCTTCTGGGAAGTTCTCCCAGAAAGCATGTGAGTGGGGACAAAGCATGTTGGAAATGATATATGTTGGTTTGTAGCGGTAGTTTGTAAAAACTTGAATTTTGTTTATGGCAACTCACAGCTTTTCTTATCTTTGTACATTGATTCTAAACTTCACTTACTTTCTTCAAGGACTCTGATTCAATGTTTTTTTATTGTCCATACTTCTTATTTCTCTTATCTTCTTTTTTGCTTGTGAAAGATGTACAAATTTCTTAAGTTTTATAATCATCAAAATACTCTTTTAGTTCATGGGGTTAACAACTTCCGCCATTAAATTTCATGTTCCAACCATATATTCACAAACTCTAAGGCTTTATTCAACCTCCCAAATCAATCAAAACATAACAAAATCATTTGAAACATAAAATATAAATCAAAGGAACCGTATGTTGCAATATATGCTCCAACAACAAGCTATATTGGATCCAACATCTAAACTCAATTTAAATAAAAACTAAACCTAATTTTCTTAGTTCCCCTTATTTTATACTCCTCTTTGAGGTGTTAGGAAGGATTTTTTGAAGTTTGGACACCTGAAATTTTGGTGTAAACTTGGATTTGCAAGTTTTAATTGAAAGCTGCTTATGGTGCACATTCAGGTTTGAAGAGAGATGAAGCAGCAGTGCCCATTTCTGCTGGTGCACCTCTTCTCTACACTATCTCTAATGTCTATTAACGCATATGTAAGGCTATGATGACTTTAGGTTGTACCTTGAATGGCTAGGATTTTGCTTTTCAAAATTTTGATAACTTTACATTGATCCATATAACTCTTTCTATTTCTACATTATACCACCACTTAAAGTTTTAGTAAATTGACCTACTAAGCTTTATTTTTATATTATTCAAGTTATTTTCATATATATTTCAAGTCATTTTTTAGAAAATTATACTTCAACCCCCATGTATGGAAGCATACTTGCTAGTTAGCCTGTTTTGAACCTTTTACATTTTATTGAGTAACTTTAATTGACAATTTTGAAAACTTTTTGTGAACTTATTTGAAAAAATTATTTCCACTCATTAAATATTTTTTAAAGTGTTATTTCCATTTATGAATTAAATTTTACAGCATTAAGCAGCTTAGTGTTATGTTAGCACATTAGTTAAGCTAGCACATTCTCTAGTACTATTTACTTGTGCTTAATTTTTGACCTTAAACTTGATTGCCATGACATTATTGACCTTCTAGGATTACTAATTTTTTGTCATAGTGCTTTGACAGGGTGTTATAATTTCATTGTTATATATAATTTATTTAACTATTTGGTCATGGAGATACTATGCAAGGGTTTGTTAAAAAGTAAGATTTAGAATTTCATTGTTATATATAATTTATTTAACTATTTGGTCACAAAGACACTATGCAAAGGTTTGTTAAAAAAGCAAGATGTTGATTTTTTTTTCAGAAAATGCTAAAAGAAGGGGAGATATATTACATATATGGCTTCATAGTTTTGCCTTGTCAGAGAATCTATAAATTGAGTCCTCATCCACATTAAATCAAATTATTTAGGAATGCATCCATTAAAAAAGTAGACTCATTGGATACTGACATTCCATTTGATCGATTTTTTTTTTAATTTGATGAGATTAATAAATTATGCGGCAATGATATATTTTTTATAGGTAAAATATTCATATCACTATGAATTATTTTAAAAAGAAATTGTTCATTGTATTATAATTTATTTCAATATAATAATAAATATTTCCAATCTTACGTGAAGATGTTTCGAGACATAAATTTTGTTGGTCATATTCAAACTGTTAGAATGGATAATATAATTGGTCAAAAAAGAGAAGTGAAAATTAAAAATTATAAGTAATTACAATAGTCAATAATATATGAATTTTTAGTGTAGTTATCGTTAATGTTTTCTTGCAATGACATTGGCTGTGAAATTCGATGAGCACAATGAAATAAGAAAAAGAGGGAGAGAAACCAAAACATAAAAATAAAAATTAAGCTAATTCTTTCTAGCCTAGGCACTTGTCACATAAGGGAAAGGACATGTCATCCTCGGCTATCGAACCCACACTCACCATGTTGCATTCGTCTTCCCAGTCAACCTCTCCCATGTCACTTTTCAAAGAAAATTAAATACTCTGTAAGATTATTTTTGGCTTCCCTCCTATTCTCTCACCTTCACTGAAGCTCTCCTCCTTCTCTTTCACCAAAACCGCAACTCATTCCACGATCTCAACCCATTATCTCAACATCTTTTCTCTATCTTCCTCTCTCTCACATTCAAACTGCTACCCGCTATTTCTTTTTCTTTCTATCTCTTTCTCTCAAATCACAAAATAATTCTTGCTTTGCACGATTTCAAAACTAATACTCGCTCAACTATTTAAAGAGTTTCTGCATTTCAACTTTGAACCTGTGCATGCATGTTCCAACTAGACTTCACAATTTGTAGCTTTGCTTGGTCTTCATACCATCAAAATTTTGATATCTTCGTGAAAAGACTGTGAGAGCAACAAATTTGAAAATGGCAAGAATAAAGAGACACGTTAGTAATCCAAAAGGCAAAGCTCTTGTGGAACCAGAAGAGCAACAAACCTATAGGTCTATCGACTGAGATGAAGCACTTGTCTCTAAAAATATAAGGACTTATGAAAGAATCTCTAGGGCTCATGGGTCAGTAGTCACATTTCTGTGCTTACTTTGAAAAGCATAAGAAAGAACCTACTAAGTCTGCTAAACATATGTCTAGGTCTCCTAGTCGTTCACTTGCACCTCTTAAAAAAATTATTACTGGTAAATGGATCAATTGAATGATGACTTCAACTTAAACCTAAGGAGATTAGTTGATTTTAGGGATGGATGAAGTTTATGTCATTTAAAGGACTAGTTTATGCTTATCTAGTTTAGAGTTTTTATGACAACATGATGATAGCTAAGGATAAGCAGTCATTTTCTGTTAAGCTTTGTCACATAATTTATAAAGTGAATATAGATGTAACAGCCCAATTTAGGGTTTTGCATTCATCAGTTATAATCGAAGAACCAAACTAAACAAAACAAGTTCAATTCAATCAATTCAGTTTTCCTGTTAAATCACTTTGGTTCAGTTATATTTTTTAGATAATTTCAATTTTCGATTCGTTTTATTTGTGTTATTTAACTGAAAAAATAAACTAATCGAACTATATACTCAACCCATTTAAATCCCAAGCCCAGCCCATGTCTATCAAATTTAAACCTAAATCCTAAATCTTAGTCAGACCTAATCAAATATATTCTCTTCTTTCTCTTGCCGCAGATGCTCCTCTCGCTCATTGCTCCTTTTGCAGTTCGTCGCTCTTATCGTCACTCGTCGCTCCTCTCACTGCTAGTCATTCCTCTCACCACTCGTTGCTCCTACTCCTCTCACCTTACTGCTTGTCCTCCTTTTGGAACTCGTAGCTCCTTGCTCAACTGCTCCCGCTTACATCGCACTCGCGCTCATTGCTCCTACTCCTCGCTGCTTGCACTTAATGCTTATGCTCATCGCTGCTCACACTCGCTGCTTATGCTCATCACTCTCCCATCCGTCCCTTAACATCGATAACAATCTGGTTCCTCACCCTCACTCCCCTTGAAACACCCCAACTTGGATGGGATGATGGTCGATGAGTTCTAAGGTCCCTCACCCTCAAACCCAAAAAAATTTGATTTCTTATAAATTGGACAAAACTAAAGAGAAAATGTTTGGTTCGATTATGTTCGGTTTATATGAAAACTTCAATTCAATTCGGTTGAGAAAATAATGTGATTCAATTTTTCGATTAGTTAAGTCTAGTTCAGTCCCGAACTAAACCGATCGAATGCACACCCCTACCTGAATTTCGGACTACTATCAGTGCTAGAATCCTGACCACTCGAAAATGATCAGAATCCTAATAAGCCTAACATTATTAGTATTGTTTTATAACCAATATTTCTAGATCCTTTATGAACAAAGTATACAAAACATGTACAACATATGGAATTATTTAAAATTTATACTTCAAAGGCTTCAACTCATAACTTGCTACTCGTTAACATGAACATAAACATAATATATATGCCTAAAACATAAATAAACTTTTTATTTCGCTTTACACTCTAAGATCTAGAAATACGTTACGCAACTTAAAGTTTTATTTCATTTCTTAAACTAGGGTCACAAGCATATTTTTTCTTCCTAGAAGTACGTCCGACTTCTACCTAGACTTTACCTACAAACCTGCATCACTAAGGATGGAATGGGATATAAAATAAATGGGGTAAGCTATTGAACATAGCTTATTGAGTAATTGTATAAAAACTTTACATAATTCACATTACATTAAACATTTATAACATGATCATAACTTTCGTTAAACATTCGTACGTAATCATAAATACACATCAATTTTCATTAACATAATATATAAGTGATTATTGTATCACTATAGATACCCCCATTTTATTTTCTTGGCTAGCTTGTCGGCTCTCCAAGACTAGAGTGATCGGTTGGCTCACTAGCTCCCCATATCACTTAACACCCAATTGGCATGCCAGCTCCCCAGGTTACCTGTCACATCTACCCATGACATGCCTCCCACAGAATGACTAATGATTTCCCACTTCTTCTGCAAAAAACCATTACTCACCCTATAAGATATAATTTGGATCATCATCCTATAAAATTCCGTAAAAATTTTTTTTTTCTAAATATTTAAAACGTCATCATTTCATACAAGATCTTTTCTTAAACAAAAGTTAAATCACTCTTACAAAAATACTATTTTACAAAATATCCATCATAGTTTTTATGTTAATATTCACGCAGCATAAATATATCATTATTACATTACTGCCTCTTTCCTATAGTGATAGTTACAAAATAGAACTACATATTACAGTAGCCTTGGGGTACATTTCAAAATACAACTTATCTACCTCTGGAAGCTTTACAAGTTCACTGATCT
>CAOGCB010289321.1:0-10013 GCA_948266635.1 Cnidoscolus chayamansa
GGACTAGCTTCTTTACCCATACCCGTCCATGGTATGAGAACCCTTGCTCATACTCCATCACATCCGGGCAGTGACGTAATGGAACCCCTTGCTCATTTAACACTACATCTGGGTGCCGATGTAGCGTGTGTCTAGGAGAGCACGTCCCAACGATATTATGTATAAAAGGATCCATATTGAGATTGGCTAAATTTTTACGCTGGCTGCCTATCTACCGCAACCCTCCTCCTTTATATAAAAATCAATAATATATATATAAATTGATTTTGGTACAATTTCGATTTGGTATATAGTTTCGATATAATTCAATATAATTGTCAACGAAAAACTATACTCAGAACTAAAATTAAATTGCAAAATAAAATTTAATTCAATATAATTCGATTCTCATATATTAATTCTTTTTCTGTTTCGATATAATTTTTCAATTCGGTTCGGAGCTTCAAAAAGTGGAAAAGAATAGTTAAAAATAGAAGGTATTAATGAATTTATATATAGATATATTTATAAGATTTTCAAAGTTTAAAAAATTATGACTTTTAAAAGAAAAATTATATTGATTAAAAATAATTTTTTTTGACCTAGAAAATTTTCTGTTAATTAATATTTTTATAAATACCTCAGACGTAAGAAAATTTAACAAACAGTTTTCAAATATATATATACATTTTATTTTAAATGGAGTAATTTGATATATAAAAATAAAATATAAATAGTATGTAAAATAACATAAAATATTGGGATAGTTCATCATAACATTTTACTTTGCTTACGTTTTCACATCACAGAGACGTCCACATCCACATTTTCCCTAATTACTACTAAGACAAAATATTTTTGTACCAAGAAGAATCAAAATTCAGTTTGAACAAGTAAACCCTTGCAATGATTTATACATTTATTTTCCAGAAACTTGCAGAATTCCAAATCGAGATAGAATTAATAAGACAATATATTTCTCCTTCACTTCATTGAATAGTCAACTATACAAAATTTTTCTCAATAATTTTGAGAAACTTCTGTCTTACTTGCAATCAATTCCTTCTCTCTCTACTTTTTTTTCCTTTTGTTACTTCACTAAAAATATATTATTTATTCTTTAATCATTCATGCAATATGAAGAAAAAATATATTGATACGATGCTATCAATACAGTATATATGAATTAGTAAAACAAAGCATATGGATTAACGAAGTGACTCGAAATACTCAAACGGTGCACTAAGAAAATAAGTTAGATTACTCGACTAAAATGGGAGAGTAAATCAGGTTATTTACTACCCTAGTGTTGGAATTGAAGAAAAAGCAAGAAGCACTGTAGGAAGGCATAATGTAGAAAATGATGGGAGAACTCAAAACACCAATCACGAGCATCACAACATAGAAGGCTATAGTAGCAAGCTCTAGTAACAAAGGGGAGAGATCATACGAAGAAGAAAGAGAATGACATAATAATCTATGGAGGAATACGACAAAATTAGAATTCCCAAAGTTTGGTGAAGTTCTAAAGGATGGTTGTTGAGAGCCAAGTATTTCTAAGTTAAAAATATAGCACTAAGAAACAAAGAGAGGGTAACAACACTTCACTTGGAAGGACGTGCTATATAGTGGCACTAGGGATTTGTAAAGATTAAGGGAGTAGAAGCTTATAATCACTGGGAAAGGCATGTATGAGATTTAGGGGCTAGATTTGGCAGTCATGCCTATGATGTTCCATTGGTTGAACTCAAAAGCTTAAAGCAAACCAAGTCACTGTAGGAGTATCTAGATGCTTTTGATGAACTGCACCCTAAGGCATGTATAAATAAAGAATAATCTGTTAGCTTATTTTTATCCAGCCTTATTGACGAATTACAAATGCCCATTCCCATGTTTAAACCCAAAACCCTTGTAGAAGCTTATGCCCTAGCCAAACTATAAGAATTTACTGTATATGCTATTCAACAGAAACTAAGATTTGCTAACCTTTTACTCTCTAATAACTATAGCAACTATTATTCAAGACCACTTACACTCACTACTAGCCAAAATAAGCCATCTCAAAACCTAAAAATATAGTTTAACCTTCCTCAAGACTCCAAAACCCATGTACAAAACTAGAGAAACCTAAGACCATTACTCACAAGTGAGGAAATGGAGGAAAAAAGGGCCAAAAATCTATGTTTATAGTGTGATAAGAGATATATGCTTGAGCACAAGTGCAAGAAGAGATAATTGTATGCATTACAAGTTAAAAATGTGATTAATGAATTTGAGCTAGAAATTGTGGCCCAAAAAATAGAACAAGAAGAAGAAATCATAGAGGGGCAATGGTCTCTTAATGCTTTGTGGGGAATTGGAATAAATCATACAATGATGATTAAAGGGATGCGTGGGAAGCTACTGTTGCACATACTCATTAATGTTGGGAGTACTTATAATTTTTTCAATGAGCAGGCACTCAAGAAGCTACCCTTTAATCTAGAAGTAAAAAAAAAAACATTTGGGTAGAGGTGACTAATGGGCAAGAGCTACAATACCAACACATTTATAAAGGGTTTGAATGGAAAATGTAAAAGCAAATTTACTCAACTGATGTCTATGTATTACCTTTGGGAAATTATGATCTCATACTAGAAATACAATGGTTGAAAGCCTTAGAGAATATCACTTGGATTTTAAACAATTGACTAGGTCTTTGATTTAAATTGTTAGACTCAATTTTTGAAGGGAGATCAAGTGAGCTGGCCTAAGGAAGCATTGTAGATGGCAACAGTAAGGAACCATGAGGGATATAAAAAGTAAACTATTGCAAGTAGAGATGATACTTACCAACTTAAGGAGTTAGTGGAAGTCAAACAAGGATGACTTGAGTTATATCAATTATTGATGACCTTTCGGGTGTTTTTTATGAACCTCAAAGTTTACACCCCAAAGACAGCATGATCATAGAATTCCTATTATAGTTAGAGCACAACCAGTGAACATCAGACCATACTGGCATGCCTCAGAACATAAAATTGTTATTAAAGATATTATTAGAGAAAATATGCAAGCTGGAATTATACAACCTAGTTGCAACCCTTATACAAGTCTTGTATTTTTGGTCAAGAAGAAATATAAAACATTGGGGTTATGTATAGATTATTGGCTTTAAACAGAATTACAATTAAAAATAAGTTCCTTAATCCCCTCATTGAAGAGTTGTTAGAAGAGTTGGGTGGGGCAACAATTTTCTCTAAACTAGACATGAGGTCTGGTTACTGGCAGGTAAGGATGCATAGGGAAGATGTACACAAGAATGCATTTAAAACTCATAAGGGACACTGAATTCCTAGTCATGCCTTTTGATTTGACCAATACTCTCTCCACTTTCCAATCCATCATGAACTTCATCTTTAAACCCTTGTTAATAAAATATGTGTTAGTTTTCTTTGATGATGTACTAACTTACGGTAACACTGAGTTTGAGCATTTGGAGCATGTTAAATCAGTATTAGATTTGTTAAGAGTACACAAACTCTATGCAAAGGCCAACAAATGTCACTTTGGCAAACATACATTAAAATATATGGGGAATATAATCTTAGGTCAAGGAGTGTAGATTAACCCTCAAAAGATTCAAGCAGTTTAATTATGGCCCACCCTTTAGAATGTGAAGCAATTGAGAAGTTATTTTTAGGATTGACTGGTTATTACAAAAGATTCATAAAAGGATATGGTTAAATTGCAAAACCATTGATAAAGTTACTAAAGAAAGGGCAATACTAGTGGAATGCAAAGGCATAGGTAGCATTTAAAGCCTTAAAGATTTGTGATTATAGAGCTAAGTGGAATTTATCAGTGAATCAATCTCAACCAGGAAACTATTATCCATTGAACCTTAGATTTTATATAATGCATAAGAAATTTGAACTGTTATTATTCATTGATCAAGCTATGGGAGGAGCCAATAATAAAGATGGTTAAATAGAGCTAATGCTTCACAGGTGTACAATCTTTGATGACTTTAGAGGAGTCAATGAATCCCTTGACAAAATGTGTGTGGGTTGAAGATGCTTGCCAAGGACTAACAATTAGAGGAAATAATTATTTGAGCATCAACATGCTAGGAGCTAGATCAACCTAACATTGAACAATGGGCTAAGAAGTTTATTCGCCGCTTCTTTTAGCCTTTACTCATGAGCAAAATAAGACTTAGAAGGCATCTCATTGACTAAAGGACATGTCATGGATGATGGGAGTGTATTCCTCCACCTTGCACATCTATGTAAGGAGGGAGAAGATGCCAACTATTTGACATTGGCTAAAGTTGAACTAAAGAAGATGTTTAGTGGAAAATGAAAAGGAGGTGAAGGAAATGAGCTTATTAGCAAACCAATATGTAATATCCGATATTTTTTCAATATCGAAATCTGAGTTTTCGAACAGAATACTCGAGGAATATTTAGAAACCGGCCCGAAATAGTAATTAGGATTTAAAAAATGAAATTTTAAAGGTATTAAATAAATAAAATGCAAAGTAAAAAAGGGTTAAGGACTTAATTGCAAAAAAGTGGAAGAATTGAAGGGTTAAATGAAAAATAAACAAAAGAAGGCACACAAATGGAGGTAAGGAAAAACGAAGCCTAAAGTTTGGACTTCTAAACCTCCAACCGAACCACTCTCACTATATAAGTGAGAGGGGTCATGGTGGAAAGGGTTGGGAACCCTAAATTTGGTTTCTCCTTCTTCTCTCTTTGTACTTATGGCGTTGACAATCTTAGGAAGCAAGATCTAGAGAGAGTGAAGAGTTAGCAAGGACCAGCGAAGAGATTGTAAAAGAAAAAAAAATCAAAATGAGTGGAAGGAGTCCTCGTGGGTAGTGGCAGATCAAAGGGATTGGGCTATTGCCACAAATACATTGACGGGATCTTTAAGAATTCAAGTCCCTTCAATTGATCTTCTTCAAAATAGGTTAGTACCATGATTTTAAACTTTTTTGGGGATAATGGGAGTTAATATAAGTTGAAAATATGTAAAATGATGAAATGTTCTTGAGGATGTTTTTGAGTTAAATCTTGATTTTCATGGATTTGAGTAAATGTATGTTGAAATGATGTTAAAAAAAATGACATTTTTATGAAGTTTGAGTTGGGAAAAACACCACAAATGTTGCTGCATTGCAATTTGGTGGCCATTTGTGAATGTTTTGAGGTAATTTGTTAAAGTTGTAGGTTTTGGAGTGAACAGTTGTTGTGAATATATGAGATGTGTTTAGGTTATCTTTTGATTGTTTTGATATTAGAGATAAGTTACAATAGGTTTTAGAATGTGTTTTTGTTGTTAAAAAATGAGTTTACTAGGTTATGAGAATTGAAGATGGTAAGGAGCTAGGTTTTCGACATTCTGAAAAAAATCCATTTTTCCATAGTTGAAACAGTAGTTAGGTCATCTCGATCAAACCAAACCATAATGCTGAACCATATGGCGAAACCATGGGAAGTAGATGGCTGATTCATTAGAAGTAGATGACCAAATCGAACCATATGGCGGAACCATTAGAAGTGGATGGCCGAGTCATTAGGAGTAGATAACCGAATTGAGCATAAGGTTGAACTATTAGAAGTGGATGACTGAGTCATTAGAAGTGGATGACCGAACCATTAGAAGTGGCTGGTCGAGTCATTAGAAGTAGATGACCAAACCAAACCATAAGGCTAAATCATTAGAAGTAAATGCCAAATCGAACCATAATGCTAAATCATTAAAGGTAGATGGCTAAACCATTTAGGATAGCTAGGAGAGAATTGTCGACTAGTTGAGCCGAGAGGTTTAGTTCATGCCTAGGTTACCGAAAATACAAGGTTTTGCCTATGCACTTAGATACTTCAGTCACTAAGGCTAGTTGTAGAAAATTTCCTGCTAATAATTTTAAATAAATTATTAATTAAGAGAATATTATATGTGAATTAGGATGTTTATAGAGTATTTAAATAATCACTCTCTCATCTATCTGCTATACAAGACCGGACCAAGGAAATTAAGGACAACATGGTTATGGCGAGACATGTTGGGTTTCATATATCATGTAAAATAATAAAACACAGCGGATAATACATGAAACCCTCCAAGGATCCAAGCGATTCAAGTTAATTCAATGAAAGGGATATGATAGTTACCTCTTGTAGCGCAGAACACATTGGTAATCAGACTACAGGTGCTGCTCAATGAACGACCACCCTCTGCTGGTATCCACACATGAACGACTATCACTGAATGGTATAGAGTGCTAGCTCTCTTCGGTATTTAGGGTTTTAAATCTTTGGTCGGTGTTTTTTCTCAAAAATGGCTGCTCACTCTCTATTGGTGAATAATGCAGGTAAGGACCCTTTTTATAATAGATCACTTAACCCTAACCTAATTGAATTTGATTAGGGTTAAGTATAAGTATTCTAATCAGATACATAAAATTAAAAAGGCCCAAATTAAACTTGGTTCGTTCAGTACATTCTAGTGTACCACCCAATAGGTTTATATTATGTTGGTAGTGGGCCAATCCCATTGCAAGCCCACAAGTCATAAGCGACCTCTAGCAAGACATTATGACTACCCAAATAATTTAAAATCAGTAGTCTGATATCAACCTAATTAATAGAACATGTCATGATCCTTTTGTCATGCAATATCTAGTTTGAACATAAGTCATGGTCACTGTCACACTTATATTGTCCAAACATGAAGTTTCTTGATTACAAAGTTGATTGATAAAATCAAATGACATTAATCACTATATCAATTCATTTGAGCACGACCATGCATTTCTCAGTCCAACTTATGGAGGGGCCCATAAGATATATCTCTCATAAGAGAGGGACAAATTCTATCTTAATTATTCACTTTCCTCCACATGATTCTCATCATGTTCAACCACAAACTTTATGATTATCCGATTAAAGATAACGTTTGATTATGTCAAAACATGATGTCTCTCATGTAGGAAACTATGATAATCTCAAGTCTAAGGACTTCAATGACATAACTATTATGAGATTACTTATGACACTTAATCCATGTAGTGATCTCATGGTGGGTCTATCATGTACCTTGTTCTCTAACAAGTACTTACAAGTTTGATTTGTATTACCCTATACATGATCATCTCATAATCATCAATCAAACTTATACTAGTCTTAATTCATTATTAATTTCCATAAATATGAATAACTAAGGATATCAAATTATTATAATAAAACATGCAAGCATTATAATAATTTAGAAAAAATTCCATAAATGACATTATGACAATACAATTAAGGTCCAATCACAAGGCTTAGAGCATAACTACAAACAGTTATGATTGTAGAGCAATTAGTTCTGCAATGGGCTGTGTTGCTGATGGTACTAGAGGTGCAAGTTTCTATAGTATTGCCCTTAGGTAACCCTAGTAGGGTGGGTAATACGGTGGATAAGGCATGTATGGAGGGTAGGATGAATAGTTTGAGTGTCCTGAGATGTCACTATCGGAATACCCTTAATTGGTCCCATATCTAAAATCAAGTGGTGGAGGTGCATACTCATGTACAGATGCAGCTCTCTGACTACTAGTGAATCCCTTCATTCCTCCTCTAATTTCCATGCCTAGATTCTCATCCCTCTTATCTACATTCTCCATTGGAAAATTCCCCATAGAAATCCTGGAAGGCTCTACACTGACCCTATTTACATTAAAGGACCTTCGGAGTCCTTTGATGTATCTCCCCGTGAACTCCTTCTTACTCTACCCCTCGCTGTGGAGGTGTTAGAAAGATACTCCAATCCCTCATGTTCAGGTGGAGCTCTCGATAAACGAGTAATTTATTGTGATCCTCTCACTTTAGCTTATGTTAAGAAGACAAACATCATATTAACATAACATTTAGTTCATATGTTACCACATGAACTCACACAACAATTCACATTATCAATCATTCATATGCATAGTAATCATGGCAATATATACTAAGCATTTACATCATCATGCTCATGACATTTGACCTTTGACTTCCTAATGGAAATGTACTCCCTGTGATGTTTGCCCTATGACATTCTATAACATTTTCACATTTATATTCTAGGTTCGACCATGTGTAACTTAGAGCTTTGATACCAATATGCAATAGCCTGGTTTCCCAGACTGCTACCGACATTAGAATTTCGACCACCCAAAGATGACTGAAACACTAACAAGCCTAAACATTTCACGACACTTCGTTACCTTCCTTTACCATATGTATATCTTACATTTTCTATTCATTTTTCATTCTGTTTGTGCATACATTTTTCTTCTTACATAAGCATGCATACAAATCTCATACATTACCATGATTAATGCTATAAGACATGGGTGGAATATTTAAATTCTTACTAACATTCATAACATTTTGAATAAACCTTAATCATGAACATATAATATGCTCAAAACATATTTAAACATAAAGCAATTTATGAGATCTAACATAATTAAACATACATTACATGCGTGTATTACATTAACATTGTGTTTAACTTATACACAACAACATCTTAAATATATCCTGGGGGCAACTATACACTACATGGGCACGTCCACTTCTACCCTGATGACTCGGTACCTCCTACATGATCTGTGAAAAATGGTATGGAGAAAGCAAATGGGTGAGCGATATAAAAGGGTAAGTTGTTTGAATAGCCTAGTGAGAAGATATAGAAAACATACATAAAGTAGTATTTTCGTGCTCGTGTACTCATCACCTTCAAATTATTTACATAAGATAACATTACCACCAAAAATCTCTGAGTAATTCTAATTAGCAAGCCATCTTCTTAGAACTACTCAATACCTTATGGGCTATCTACTTCCCGCAAGTATTTCTATGCATCAAGACAACTACTTTCGGCCAGTCTTGGACTTACCATACTTATAGAACATAATTTATCCCAAGGAATATCACAAGGTCTTTTTAAGTTACTTTCAAGGTCCCTACCAAGGGACATTCTGAGGGACCTTTTCGAGGGACATATATAACATGGGGGATTTTCAAATCATTCGACATTATCGTTCATAGATCATGAACAATGCAATGCAATGCATCATATTTCATGCATATAATGTGACAGCCTAGGCATTTATGATGCATGGGCTTGCTATAAACATTCATTTAATTTTGCTATATCATAAACACTTTAATTATATCCACTTACCTAGTATAGATGTGAAGACAAAATGCCCCATGTTATCAGTGTTGTCCCTGGTTTCCTTGGTCTGGTCCTATATGGCAGACTAGAATAAGTGACTATCCACAGACTATTTAAAATACTTTAAAGAAATGCTCCCATGACTCGCCATATAGCATAACAATGACTTATACTTATTAGCATACATACAAGTTATTGTTCGGACTATTGGTACAATGTTTTAGGATCCGAATGATTCGGGATGAAACCTTTTATAAACCATTTGCTTGATTTGAGTCATTTCCTTACTTATCAGAGTGATACCAAACTAGTATCCCTCAAAACTGAATTATAACCTTTCACCGAATGGTGACTTACTTATATTCTTTTGTCATTGAACAATAGCCCTAGCCAAATAATGTCATAATTCATCCTTCGACTATCAAGCTATTGTTCATTGACTTTGGTCAAACGATGACTCAGCAACATCTTTTAACCATTCTATTTTATCATTCTAAATTAAAATATTGATGCGTCCCACACTGCCCGCAGAACATAATCATGGGCTAAATATAAGGCTGGGTCCAACCCTTCCCCTCCGAGCTAGCTTTTAGGGCGAAGTAAGGGGTTCAGTCCTTTATCATTTGGTATCAGAGCCAATAACATGTAATTCTTATCTATCTGTTTTATCTAGGGGTTGTTTGATCTTAGTTATTTCGATATTTCGCGAATAGGATCTTAATTTTTTCTTTTTTCGTGTTTTGGAGTTTGGAGTTTTGATCATGCTGAAATTCTGTTATTCCCCTGAAGTTTCATCCATCATAACATTGTTTTAGTGTCCTTATATATATATATATATA
>CAOGCB010289731.1:0-11432 GCA_948266635.1 Cnidoscolus chayamansa
CTAGTCTTTCACCAATACAACACACACACGAAATCATTCCTGCAAGATGGATCAATTGGAATGTTTATGATGATTTTAGTATGGATATTAGAAAAATGGTAGAATTTTAGGGATGGATAAAGTTTGTCTTTTAAAAGTTTAGTGTATAAAGAGTTGGTTCATGAATTTTATGACAGCATGATGATAGCTAGAGACAACCAATCCTTCACAGTCAAATTGAACAACTCCACCTACAAAATAGATACTTCAACTATAGCAGAAGTGTTCATGATACCAAATCATGGAACACGCATAGGGAGTTTTAAAGATGTGACTCAACTTAGAGATTTTAAGAAAAAAGCCTTTCTGAAGAGGCTAACTCCAACACACACAGCCCTCCACGAAATCCACAATGCTATATTTTTGAACCCTGAGATGAGAATTTTACACTTCTTCATCATTCACTTCCCGTGCCCCAGAATAGGCAGCCAAACATATGTCAGTAGGATAGATCCCTGTTTGTTATGGCATTTCGTTGAAAAAGTTAAGTTTGATCTTCCCTCTCTCATCTTTAACATGATGATTAAAAGCTCCTCTATTAAGGGTCTGCCTTATGCTATGCTTTGACAATGTTCTTTTCTGCTCACTATATCCCTTTTCCACTGGGTTCAAAAAGACTAATTGAACTCAAAGAAACTTTTGTGAGCCACAAAAAGTCTGACAAAGAAGGAACTAGCAAATTGAGTGACAATGGTTCCAGTTTAGAGCCATAGAAAAATAAGAAAGGAAAAGAACACCTCTTTGAAGAAAACCAAGAAGATGATGTACCCCTTAGTAATTTATTTACTAAGACAAAGCCATCTAAGCTTAACTAAGTTCTTTCATTGCTTCAGCAAATGAGCAAGACAATCAATCTGATTGTTGTCCAAAATTGTCAAATCTTAGATATGCTAACGACTATATCCAAGAATGGAACAATACCTTCTTTCACTGTAGTACCATCTCAACACCATGTACCTACTGATGCGCCCCACATCGCCTGCGGGACATAATCCTAGGCTAAATATAAGGCTGCGTTCAAACCTTCCCCTCCGAGCTAGCTTTTGGGGCGAAGTTAGGGGTTCAGACTTATCAGTATGTATCGTTTCAATCTCTAATAGGCTAGAGTTACACATCATGTGGTATTAGAGCTCCGGTTCCGTGTTATTGATACTGGGTCCCGTTGCAATATCGACGGGGTTCGTATCAGGCGGTGTCTCATGGGGTTTGGCAGATCGCCGACTGAGGCAGCAAACCGCCGACTGAGGCAGCAGATCGCCGACTGAGGCAGTCGGGTCTTATGGGGGCGGGGATGATGCGTCCCACATCGCCCGTGGGACATAATCCTGGGCTAAATATAAGGCTGTGTTCAAACCTTCCCCTCCTAGCTAGCTTTTGGAGCGAAGTTAGGGGTTCAGCCTTATCAGTATGTGTTGTTTTAGTCTCCAATAGGTTAGGGTTACACATCACCTACTGATCCATCTCCTGCAGAGCATGAATCTTCAAAATCTACTTTTGAAAATTCTGCTCCTGAACAAAACTCTAGACAAGGCCTCGGTGCTCATCATAGTCCTGAACCTGCTTTCCCTGCAAATCAATCCGGTTCAGCTGTTTCTTCTCCAAAACTTCCTGAAGACATTCTTGCAAATGCAATAGAAACTAGAACTTCTCCTCAAGCTCCTTCAAGTACCACAGTCGATCCATTAGTCATAAAAACACACATAAAAAGGTAGCCATTAAAAAGGCTCAACCTCCTCTCACTAGGAAAAGTCAGAGAATTTTTGCCAAAAGTCTCCCCTTTGTAGTTGATGACAAAAAGGGGGAGTAGTGTGAGAAAAATTATTTTGGATACATTTTGGATATGTTTGTATATATTTTATATTTAGATATATTTTGGATATGGATATATTTTGGATATGCTTATTTTGAAAAAGCTTTACGTTCACTTTGGTTAATGTTTCATGATTATGCTTCCTGTTGGATATTTTTTTTGTGCTTATTATGATTCACCAAAAGTAACAATATTTTTCATTTTAAAGACTTATGATTGTTAGACTTAGGGTGAGCTTATATGTTGTTGTATATATACATACTGTTTAAAAGCATGAATACAAGGGGAGCATCAAGATGTTCCTAAAGTTTTGTCATCATAAAAAAAGGAAAGAATATTAACCCCATGAACTAAAAAGAGTGTTTTGATTATTACAAAACTTAAGGAACTTAAGAAGAATGAACAATCAAAGATATTGGATCATAACTCTTGAAGATAGCAAGTAAAAGATTAGAATTGATGTACAGAGATGAGAAAAGTTGTGGGTTGCCATTAAACAAAAATTCAAGTGTTTACAAACCAGAAACCATTGAGTTGAAAGTAGAAACTAGACCTTTAAAATTATAAAGTTCTATTTTTAAGATATAGACGTTCTACTTATAGGATATAGAAATTTCATTTCTATGATTCTAGGTTCTAAAGTCAACTCAGAAGAATTTTCACTACATTACAAAATAACAGCTAGCTGCTTTTCAAAACTCATTTTTTCTCCTGTCAAATTGATCTCAAATGGCTAGTTTTTTTCTTGACTCTATATAAACAAAAATATCTCTCATTTATTATTAAGAAGATCATTTTACACTTGAGAGAAAAAGTCATTACAACAAAAAGCTTTGAGCATTTATTCTTGAGCATTTATTTTTCAAGCATTTATTAAGCTTTGATTGGCAAATCCAACTCTTCTTCATCTTTATAGCTTGAACTGTAAAAAAGAAGAAATAAGAGTTAATTTCTTCATCTACCAAAACCTATTTAAGGTTGTTCACAAGCTTAGGGTAGCTTATTTCTGAAGTATTAAGTGAAAAACACTTGTGAAAGGTTACAAGAGAGCCTTGAAAACTTGTGAGAGTTTATAAGAGAGCATTGAAAACTTGTGAGAGGTTACAAGTACCTTGTAAACTTGTGGAAATTGTAAAGGCTTATTTCTTGCCTGTGAAAAGAAACCATAGTGGAGGAATTTTTCAAAGAGAGTCTTTGGGAGAATGGATGTAGGTAAGGAGGCCGAACCACTATAAATCTCTAGAGTTCATTTCTCTTACTCTCCCCTCATTATTGTTCATTTGACTTATTCATCTATTCTTATATATGTTCTACTTTATTAGACTTCATGAGATCACTCACACACTTTCTGCATCAATAGATAATATAGCATAGCTATTGTCTTACTAACAGTACTGTAAGACTACCGATAGTCTAAATCTATGTTCTAGAAGCTCTAATTTGATCATTGTCTGAAATACACACAACACCCACGAGAAATCAGAAGAAAATTTAAAATTTGAAAAAAAATCTAATTCACCCCCCCTCTTGGACCTATACAAGGGACCAACGATATGGGACAAGTTGGAAGTCACACATGAAGGAACAAACCAAGTCAAGGAATCCAAAACAAATATGCTACTGAGAGACTATGAGCTATTTGAAATAAAGCCAGGTGAATCAATTGCTGATATGAGTACAAGGTTCACAGATTTGACAAATCTTCTAAAAGCTCTTGGAAAAAGATTTGAAGAAGAAGAGCTTGTAAAGAAAATTTTAAGATCTCTACCTAAGTCCTGGGAAGCTAAAACTACAGTCATTTTTGACACCAAGGACTTTTCAAGGTTTACATATGTTGAGCTCATTGGATCACTTATAGCACATGAAATGATGTTCAAAAAGGACATTACAGAAAAGGAGAAAACTAAGAAGGGTCTGGCCTTGAAATCAGATGATACAACAACATACAAAAGCATAACAGTTGCTCTAAAAATTGCTGAATTTGAATCATCAAGTTGCTCAAGTGAAGATGAAGAAATGGCCATGCTGTCCAAAAGATTCAGAAGAGTTTTTAGAAAAGGAGGCAAGAAAAACAAGAATTCATAAAGAAATATGCTGGTCAAGATGATGCAACATCTCATGTTTAGAAGGAACCAAACGAAGCAGTATGTTATGAATGCAATAGGCCAGGACATATAAGGCTAAACTGTCCTAGACTAAGGAAAAAAAGAAGCAAAAAAGAAAAGGGAAGAAAGCCATGACTGCAATATGGACTACTTTAGACACTAGCTCTTTAGATAATGAAGATGAAGATGCAGAAACTTGTAGAATGGCACTGGAAGAACTTTAAAAAACTTCAATAAGATCAAACCATGAAGCAAGTGATTATGACTCTCATAATATAGAAGAATTAGAAATTGCATTTGCTAGAGTCTACAATGAATACAAGAATTATAAGAAAAAATATAGTCACTTAAGGTTGGAAAATGAAACATTAAAATTAGAACTAGAAATCCTAACTGAAATTCATAATGAAAATAAGTCTCTCAAAGCTCTATTAGGATTAGTCAAGGAACAGAAAGATGAACTAGATAAATTAAGCGAGAACAATGAACTACTTATCATAAAAAAAATCAAAATCTAGAAAAACAAGTGAAAACTTTGACAAATGACTTATCTAGATTCATAAATGGAAAACTTAACCTAGATATGCTTCTAGGATCATAAAAGCTGTTAAAAGAAAAATCAAGTATATGATACAAAAACTTACCTAAGCATAGTAGAAACATAAATATTTTTGTAAAAGCAAATTCATAATACATGCCTAATGCTACATGTTTTTATTGTAATAAAACTGGTCATTTGATCCATTCATGCCCCATTAGAAAAGAACCCTCTAAAGTGAAAATGATATGGGTACCTAAAGGATCCAAAGCTGACTGTACTAACCTTCAAGGACCCAACAAGACTTGGGTACCTAAAATCCGAAATTTTGTTTAACAGGTATGCTTCAGAAATAAGGAAGAATCCAACATTGATAGTGGATGTCCAAGGCACATGACTGGAGAAAAGAACTATTTTTCAAAGCTCACCCTAAGAAGTGAGGGTTATGTCAGATCTAGTGACAAGGGCAGAGCTCAAATTGTTGGAAATGGAGTTATTGGCTATCAACCAAGTATTGAAAATGTAGTCTTGGTTGAAGGGCTAAAGTTCAATCTTCTCATTGTAAGTCAACTTTGTGACAAAGGTTTCAAGGTAACATTCCTTACCACACATTGTGAAATTATGAACATGAATGATTTGACACTGTTTGTAACTTTTAGGCATGAAAATGTGTATATGCTTAATTTAGATTGTCTTCAGCATAGTGAAAAATATTTAATTACCTTAAAGGAAAATAACTAGTTGTGGAGTAGAAAGCTTAGACATGCTAGTATGCATTTGATTTCAAAGATATCTAGAAAGAACTTGGTTAAGGGATTGCCTAAATTGAATTTTGAAAAAGATCACCCCTACAAAGCCTGCTCTTTAGGAAAACAAACTAGAACCAGTTTCAAACCGAAAAACAGTCACATCTTTAAAAGTACTAGAACTGTTACTCTTAAGACTTATTTGGACCTATCACCCCAGTAAGCCTAGGAGGTAAGGCTTATACCTTTGTAATTGTAGATGACTACTCTAGGTACACTTGGGTATTCTTTTTGTCACACAAAGATGAAACATTTGAAGTATTTGAGAAATTTAGTAAAAGTGTCAGAAATGAAAAAGAACTCAATATTATCTCACTTAGAAGTGATCATGGGAAGGAGTTTGAAAATAATTTGTTTAATGAATATCGCTCTAAGGAAGGGATTTCTCATTCATTTTCTGCTCCTAGAACTCCCCAGTAAAATGGTGTAGTTGAGAGGAAAAACAAAACCTTATAGGAAATGGCTAGAACTATGCTAAATGAGAACAACCTCCCTAAATATTTTTGGGCAGAAGCCGTTAGCATAACCTGTTACATATTTAATAGAGTCACCATTAAGGCAATCATAAAGAAAACTCCCTATGAACTATGGAAAGGAAAGAAGCCTAATATTTCTCACTTTCAAGTCTTTAGTTGTAAATGCTACATCTTAAACAACAAGGACTACTTGAAGAAATTTGATGCAAAAGTAGTAGAAGGTATTTTCCTAGGTTATTCTACAAACAGTAAAGCTTATAAAGTATTTAATAGGAAGAGCATGACTATTGAAGAATCTATCAGTGTTGTCTTTGATGAAACAAATCCCACACTAGATAGACATGACTTAGCTGAAAATGAAATAGATGAAAATATTTAGCAAGCTAAAATCAAACAAGGACAGAGAAAATGAAATTAACACTAAGACTTTAGAATCTGCAGTAAATGAAACTGGAAACTTAAGTGATAAAACACATTTAGAAAATGCACTAGAATAGGAACCTAACCTTTTAGAACTAGAAATTGATGAACATAACATAGTGATCTGCCTCAAGAATGGAGATATTACAGAGATCACCCTAGACATGATATACTAGGAGAACCATCACAAAGAGTTATGACCAAAAGTTAACTTCAGAAGTTTCATGGTAATGTGGCATTTGTCTCACTTATTGAGCTTAAAATATTTGAAGAAGCTCAATATGATGAATACTGGATAATTGCCATGTAAGAGGAACTAAATCAATTTGAAAGAAACAAGGTGTGGAAATTAGTTCCCAAACCCAGAAACTATTCAGTCATAGGCACAAAATGGGTTTTTAGAAACAAAATGGATGAGTTTGGCAATGTAACTAGAAACAAAGCTAGATTAGTTGCACAAGGTTACAACCAAGAAGAAGGAATTGATTTTTATGAGACATTTGCACCAGTAGCTAGATTAGAAGCAATTAGAATGTTTTGTACTTATGCTTGCTACAAATATTTCTGTTGTATCAAATGGATGTCAAAAGTGCATTTTTGAATGGATACATAGAGTAGGAAGTCTATGTGGCTCAACCTTTGGTTTTGAAGATCCAATGCATCCAAACGATGTATTCAAACTTGACAAAGCACTCTATGGATTAAAACAAGCTCTTAGAGCTTGGTATGAGAGGTTGAGCAAATTTTTGCTGAAAAATAGTTTTAAAAGAGGGAGAGTAGATACAACATTATTCATAAAGAATTATAAGCATGACATACTGATTGTGCAAATTTATGTTGATGACATTATATTTGGTGCTACTAATGAATCTCTGTGCAGGAAAATTTAATAGCTAATGCAGAGTGAATTTGAGATGAGCCTAATGGGATAGCTGATTTTCTTCCTTAGACTGCAAATCAAGCAAATGAATGAAGGAATTCTCATAAACCAATTCAAGTACATTAGAGACATGTTGAAAAAGTTTAAAATGGAAAATTTAAAGAACATAAGCACCCCAATGAATACAAATATCAAACTGGAAAAGGATGAAATAGGTAAGGAAGTTGATAAGAAAATGTACAGAGGTATGATTGGATCTCTTTTTTACTTAACTGCCTCTAGACCATATATTCATTTTAGTGTATGCCTATGTGCTAGATTTCAGTCATGTTCAAAAGAATCACACTTAAAGGCTGTAAAGAGAATATTTAGATATCTCATAGGGACTATCTCAATAGGCTTATGGTATCCCAAAGGAGAAAACATAGACCTGATAGGAAATATTGATTCAGATTTTGCAGGATACAAATTACATAGAAAAGCACTTCAGAAACCTGACAATTTCTTGGTCATTCATTAGTCTCATGGCATAGTAAAAAGCAATCCTCAGTTGTTCTATCAACTGCTAATGCACAATATGTTGCAGTAGGAAGTTGTGTTGCACAAATTCTCTGGATGAAACAACAAGTTTACAGTTATGGAATGAAACTGCTTGACATACCAGTTAGATCTGATAATACCAATGCTATAAACCTGTCCAAAAACCCAGTGCAACACTCTAAAACTAAGCACATTGAAATTATGCATCATTTCATAAGAGATCATGTGTAAAAAGGAGACATTAGGCTAGAATCTGTGAAAACTAAAAATCAACTTGCTGATGTTTTCACAAAGCCCCTTAATGAGGAAACTTTTTGTAGGATAAGAAGAGAACTAGGAATGATCGAATAGTAAAATATGGACTATTTCCAAATTTTTGAAGATTCTATAGAAATTGAACTTCTTCTAATGTGACCTTTGATTGCCGATATATGAAGTATGAATCTTGATTATTGTTATGTGATAGAAAAGTGCTGACAGGAAAATAGCTAGGAAACTGGCTAAGCTAAAATCCTCACTAATGATTTTAGCCTAGCTAATTTCAGAAAGAAACAATGCTAAAATTGAAAATTAGCTAAGTGTTCAAAAGTAGCGAAGCTAGTTTTGAATACGCCTTCAACCTTAGAAGAAAGAAAGGAAGTGGGAGATCAAAAAAAGTGTCCCATAAATGACTGATATGTCCCTATCTTACTCAGCAATAGAAAGTATGAATCAAGGGGGCAAGAGTGGAATTTCCACTTCTTTCTCAAGCGGGAAAGAAGTCACGTCGCATTAAAAAGAGCCATACTTAGGACTCTAAACAAACATCTATCTCTCATTTCAGAAACATTTGTCCTTCTTCTATCATCAAGTCCTTCACTTCTTTCATCTTTGTTAGGGTTTGAAAGAAACTAAAATGGCTAGAATCAAGAAAGAGCTAACAGAATCCTACATTACTACAACTATGCTTCTGATTCAGAAACTGCTGAAGAACAAAATAGGGGATATGAATAAGTCTCTAAGCCGCCGGTACCTCCTGCTCAAAGAATTGAGTCTACAGAGCCACTTGTTCAAAAAGAAGATCAAATAGAGTCTTCAATTTAGAGGACTGAGCCAATAGAGTCTCCTGTTCGACCGATGGAGCCTTCTTCCAAGAGAGCAAAACTGACAAAAACTCACGCTGCCATGCACTCTCTCTTTATTCCAAGGAACAAACTTTGGACAACTTTTGTGTCAGTAAGTTTTAGGTTGATGGATTTGTTTATAGCTCAGGGGTGGGATTACTACCCTGAACTTGTTCAGGAGTTCTATGTAACCCTAAGCGTTTCTGACAATAAAGATGAACAGACAACCCTTATAAAAGGAAATATGTATTCTGTAAAAGCCGGAGACTTTAGTGAAGCCTTAGAGATTCCTAATGAAGGAAATAGAGTAGGATCTTTGAAGGATGTAGCTAAACTGAAAGAATATAACAAAATGGACTTTAAACAATCCTTCCTTCCAGACCAAGATGTATCCTCTGCAAAATTGAGCATCGCTTATTTTCCCAACACATTAAAATCCTTCACACCATGATAATTTACTACCTCTATCCAAGAACTGGGAGTTATTCATATTTCAACAAAGTGGACTGGTGCATTCTTTGGCACCTAATCCACAAAAAATCCTAAACCTAGCCTTCCTAATCTTCAAATGTATCCTAAAAAGCTCCACTATGAGAAACCTTCCTTATGCAACGTTTCTCACACCAGTATTTGAAAAATTAGGGATAGATGTGAGTAATGAGGAGAAAGGGAAAATACATCTTATTATTAGAGAGAACTATAACACCAAACCAACTGTTGAGAAAAATTAAGAAAAGAAAATTGCTGTAGAAAAGGATGGCAATGGAAAAGGAAAAGAGAATAAGGAAAAAGGAGAATCAAGCAAACCTAGTATAGAAAAAGAAGCTGTGATTGAGCAGAGTTTAGAAATGCTAAACACCCTAAAGAGCACTATCAATCTTGTGGTAGAAACTTTAGAGATAACCTTGAAATTGTAGAAGGAAGTTGCAAAAACAAAACACCAAGCTAACTTAAACTTTCTACTTCATCTACAGAGGGTTTAGGAAAAGGTCAATAGGATTCTTGCACTAAACATCAACATAGAGCCACAAATACATGCAGAAGAAGAGAAAGAGTTGGAAAGCACTCAGGAGGAGAATTCAAGACCTTGCACAGGTCAAAATGAACCCACAGCTAAAAGAGAATCTGACAAGAGTAATAGGAAAGTAACAGGTTCATTTCCTAAGACTTTTGCCACACCTCTTGTTCCATATGTTCCTGAGAATCCTGAAATTTTTTGTAGTGCTAGTTCTAAAGTTTCAGCTCAACCACTTGTCCCTCCATCCATCTCCAAGAAGACCAAGCCACCAACTTACTCCAAGGTTACTGCACTAATAAGAAGGAATGCCAGACATGGCCTCAAGACAGTGCTAGCAAAACCTGGAGCACCTGGAAGTGCTGACAAGCAACTAAATATCTGAACATCAATGATCCTTTATGTTTATATGCTTAGATGTTTAATTAATTTTTTTGGTACTCCTCTTCCACCCTATTTCATTTTGGAATGATAACAAAAAGGGGGAGAAGGAAATGACATTTAGGAAATATTTAGCATTTGCTATTATGAAATGAATTATGTAGTTTGATGAATTATGATGAATTGTGTATGGTGCAACAATTATGTATCTTGCAAACTTTCACAGGATTATGAAATGAATTTGCTTTTTTGATTATGGGTTGCTCTTATGCATTATTGATAAATCTGTGAAATTTTAATGATTTGATGATTGCTGATAAAATGTGAATTGCTGAAACTTGTGAGATATGAATTGCATTTGATGAACCGAGATCTATAATTAAAGGGGAGCCAAGAACTATCCAGCTTAAACTCAAGGGGAGTATCTATTTCAAAAAGCAGATACTATTTTTTTTTTGTAAATACCTATACAAGGATGTCATATTTCTCCTTGTGAGCATTGAGTTTTGTCATTATCAAAAAGGGAGAGATTGTTGACCCCATAAGGAGAAAACTTATTTTAATGATAACAAAACTTAATGAGTTGTGCTAACAAGACTTCCAAGAATTTCAGATCAAGCGGAGAAAGCAAATCAAGAGAATGAAGAAATATAAAAGAGCATGGAAGTGATGAACATCATGAAGATCTATAAAGACATGAGAATCTAGGCTAAAATCATGTAAGAGAAGTGAGACTATGCCAATGATTTCTCATACATTAGAAAAGTTTTTGATATGTTCAAAATGTGTTTTAAGACAAGAAAAATCAAGTTGAAATGAGCTGGAATTATATACCTAATTTTAACTCAAGAGTTAAAATTAACTAACTAATTTTGGAGATAATTATTTTCAATACATACAAGAAAAATGAAACTAGCTAAACTAATTTTACAACTACAGTTTTCTGCTAAATTGTTGAATATGAAATTAGCCAACTAATTTTCAAAATTAGCTAGAATACTTTCAAAGTTAAAATATTTTTAGCCAAGCTAATTCTAAGCAAAGTTTGGGCTGAATCCTGACAGAAGTATAGTCTGCACAGTCTGCACAGACCGTATTGTTGACAACAAGATTCCAACGGCTAGAAAACTAGCCATTGATGACTTTTTTTGTCCATAAATTTTTAGAGCAACTTTTCACCTATAAATTGTTGCATTTACTTCAAGTGTTGGCTAATGAATGCATGATATTATTGAGCAAACTTTTCATTAATTTTTAAAGCATTCATTGTGAGCTTCATTGGCATGTCCTCTCTCTTCTTAAATAGCAATATGTTGGAA
>CAOGCB010290047.1:0-23829 GCA_948266635.1 Cnidoscolus chayamansa
CCCCATGTTTTCCCCTTTGCTTTCATCAATATCTTCAATTTCATCCCACCCAAGGTCCTCTTCTGGCGACAATGACTGGCTTGAAACCACTGATACCTCACTATCTTTACATGACTCCCCATTATCTCCCTTGGCCTCCACTGCCGCTGCCTTCTCCTCATTTTTCTCCCCTTTGTCTTTGAGATTTTTATTATGAACCTCGGAGCTTTCACTGTAATCAACCTTAACCAAGCTCCCATCAGACAACTTGCCAGTATCATTCTTCTCAGGCTTTACATTTCCACTAGATTGACCTTCCGGTGAAGACCCATTGCTCTCATGATCCTCCTTGTCTTCATCATCAATGTCCCAGGTCAACTCCTCTTCCTCGCCAGAAATCGCTTTCTGTACAAGCAAGGCCCTGGCTTCCTCTGCTTGCTTCAATTTGTGCACCCTATAGAAATATCTACTCCAAAAGCCATCATTATCTACCGTATTGGGCACAACCTCATCATAAATTTCTTTAACAAATCCTTTTTCGCTATATATTGTCTCAATCTCATCTTGTTTCTTTCCCAGAGCAAATGATCCTAATCTCCATTTATCAAACTCAAGCTTATCCTCCGGTTCAGTGCAGTAAGTATTCAAGTCACACTGTATTGCACGCACTTGCATATCAAAACGACTATACCGTTTGACGTTCAAAGACTGTTGCTTATCACGGGTATATTGTATATTAGGGGAATCTGAATCTTCATGATCTGAAGCAAGAATAGAGCCCCTACCGTGAGAGATTATCTGAGCAGTGGAATTCCAAACGGTGACTCCGATATCATCGATGACTTGTCCAACTGTCTCGAGAGATTCCTGGGCAACGGAAGCACCGACCTCGAAAGAATCAGGAAGGTCCTTGACAGCACGGGAGGCGACTTCTCGGATGAGCGCCGTCTCCTTTTTGAGGCCAGATCCGAATTGCTGGAAATCCTTACGGTAGGAGTCGATGACGGACTCAGAGGTGGTGGCAAGGGTGTTGAAGAGGCCGGAGAAGGACCATGCGGGGTTGGGGGAGGTTGGAGTATCGGGAATGGATTTGGGGGAATCTGGGGGAGTGGGTTCGTCTGAGAAGACGGATTTGAAGAAATTCATGGGAGGCAGTAGTCGAGGACAAGGAGAGTTAGGAATTGGGGAAACGACTGTGAATTTGGTATCGGTGTATGTACATATAGAGAGAGAGAGAGAGAGAAGCCAAGGAACATAAGAATGATGAGGAGAAGGCACGTGAGGGTATTAACCGACAAAGCGTGGAGATGGAGGCGGAAGTTGTTCAGGCATGGTTTAACATATCTTTTATATTTCGCGACGAACTCATATTCAAATAATTATTTAATATTAAGAGGATGTATATGTATGAACGAGTAGAAGAGGATGTCAATTTGAAAAATAATATATTATAAAAACATTTTCTCAACCAATGATTATCCAGAAAAACAATAATAATAATAATAATAACAAATAAGCATCTTATTGCAAAATAATGTTCAACCAGAATACAGCAGAACTACTTAACTGTTCCCAACAGATAGCATTTAGAGAGGTAAATCCATGCTAATTTACTTTTATTCCATGAGAAACATGCACAGGCTTAATCCAACAATCTATATTTCATATATCATATGCATTTCCAATGCTACAGACACCAGTTTTTGAACCAGACATCAACAAACTCCATATATATTACAATTTCCTTTGACCACTCAAAAACAAAAAGATTTTAGACTCATTAGACTGAAGATCAATATTTACTCAGTATGACTTGCGCAAAAGAATTACAATTACATCTCTCTCCCACTACTGCTTGAAACTCCCCAAGAACTGCTTATTGGCAAACCACGATTGCAGGTCATCATATATAATTAGCATGAACTGCAATATGATATCTCATAAAAACTGGAAAAAAAACACAGCTGCTAAGATAAGGACCTAGCTATCCAAAATTTGCTGCCGTGAAAGTCTCTTAATTTCCTTGATTATTAGTTCTTTTTCCTCTTCAAATTGCTCATCCTCATCACCTGAAAGGGAGGACCATCAGCAACATAAATCAAAAAATTTTACACAAAAATTCTTTAAAATCATTATTTCAAGGGGAAATCCTCAAAACTATATGCCACTTGTACACATCTGGTGGCAGTGTAGCAGGACAATATCATAATTGTACTTGCCTTTTCCAACACACAGATTATTAAGCAGTTCCACCAATCTTTCATGGTTTTTTGCCAAAATTACTTTTACTTCTCGTGGCTTGTTAGGATTAGCAACAAAGACCTGCATGAAGACCAAGGAATAAGAAGTAATAAGAAACGTGAATTGTAATTTCTGCTGCAACCCAAGCTGCCTGAGTTTACCAGAACCACTGTTTGTTTTTCCTTTTTCTCGGGGAGGGGGAGACCCCAGAGAGAGAGAGAGAGAGAGAGAGTTGGACAATGCCAATATCTAAATATACATGAAAACCAACTTGCATATTAAATTGCATTAAAAACACAAAAAAAATGTCAAAACTCTCCAGTAAGTTCAACTAGATTTTTAGGGGATAAAGAAAAAATGGAAGGGAAAGGGATTTGTCTGCAAAACTATGATCCATATCAAATTACCAATCAACTTAATATGGAAGAAAAAAAAAACCATGCCAAGGTACATGCATATTAGCTGATGACATCCCCTCCATAGTGTGGCCAAGCTGAGCTTCAGGGGAAACTATCAGCCAACAATATAGTTGCTCTATGAAAGAAAGGCTCTATTTCCAACAGTATTGCACCAATGAGGTAAAACACAATTATTGGGTAACAGTAACGTCAATATGTCATTGGAGATGGGTAAGCTCAAAATATGAATATTTTTGGTTGAGCCCTTGAATGTTAGAAAGAGATAAGATGACAGAATGTGATTGCAAAACCTTGAAAATGTGGAAAGCTGAGATCTGAATATTTTTGCTCGAGTCCTGCTCACAACCAGAAACAAAGTAGATAAAATGGTCAGTCACACTACACATTAGTATTTATAAATGATTCAAATATGTATTCAAAAAGGGGAGAAAATATCACTTTTGAGTGCGTAACACAACTAACAACTAACACTTCAAACCCGTAACACACAAAAGAGGCAAAGTTAGACTATCTTAGCATCTTATCAGACAGAGTGGTAAAAAGCAAGAAGCTCTGATTGACCGTAATGCATATTGGATACTTCAAATTGAATAAGAAAACAGAAAGAAAGACAGAGTAGCCAAAAAAAGTAAATCGGTGTGCTTTCCATACTAGAAATACTTCTCTACACTAACTAATCCATCCCATCAGATGCAGTAAAAACCCTCCATAATTTTGTGTCCTGAAATAGTTACAGCATCATATTCAAAGTCATTTAGCAGCTCTCAAGCTAGTTCAGAATCAACTTCCCATGCAGAAAGCATTCAACTATTCTTGCATGCTGCATACAACAGAAATGAGGAGTGAACTCTGCTGCTAGAACAAACTGGAAAGCCAGCAGATAGATACACCCAGGGTGCCAATTCTCATGAAATTGTTTAGTTTCTTTACATAAAGGGATCATATAAACATTAGAACTACTATAGACATAAGAACTATTGTTTGTAAAACAGAACTAAATGATGTGAAATACTGGCTATAAAAGATACAGACATTTATAATATTGCTCACAATTATCCTCATTTAATTGCGGCCTCATGTATTTTTCCATGATGCTAAGAGCATTCACTCTCAGTAATCAGAAGTTCAAGATATAAGAGCTGGAGACGTCACTTCTTGTTAAAGGCTTTTAGGTCACTCATTTGGCATCTATTCGGGCATGTCAGAGCACAGTCAGGATTCTAACTTTAAATAGCTATTGGCTATATGGTATTTTACTTTTGCTTCAAAACACCTATCTAACCCATGTACAACATATCCAATTGGTAAGACAAAATAACCCAAAATTAAGATGCAAGAAATAGAATGAAAATGAAGGTTGTCATACCTTCAACAGTGTCATCATGACTTTTAAGTAACGAACTTCTAAAACATAGCGCTTCATTATATGGGAATTTGGAGCCTCCAAAAGGAATTCCGAGAGAAGCTAAATCCATTAACATAGTCCAGTTAACTTACAGATTAAAACAACAGCAGAGTAGGATTTGAAAACTTATAGTAGAAACTAACCTTCAATGATTGCCTTCTTGTCACATAATTAGGAGACATCAACAGTTTTTCATACATATCAAAGAACTGGAAAAACAGCACCTTATAATATTAGCCTTTTTACACATGCAACAGAATATGAATAACATGAATATGCCAATATAATTGAAAAAGTTGTTTTCATTGTCAACACCATACAGGTGCACAGAATCAGTGAAAGATGTGCTTTTCTACAAAAGCTTCGGGAGTTCATCTGTCGTCATCATTTAATTGGACACCACACAGAAAAATAGATTTTTTACTATTATGTAAGACAAATAGATCAACAGATTCTTAAGAAACATTCAGGCACTGTTTGCTTGCTGAAAATAAATTAAATGTGGACTGTGGAAAATATTCTCCAAGAAAATAACTTTTCCATTGTTCTGTTGTACTGTTAAATGACAAAGGATATTCCAAATTTATGTATAGAAAGTTTAGTTGTGTTAACAAAATTCTCAAATTTTAGAAAATGACCTACTTTTTTCAAAAGAGAAAACCATTTTCCTTAAAAATGACTTAATCTTCCCTTTGACCGGAAAATAATTTCTGTTGACCATTTTTCCTAAATGCTCCAAACGTCAAAAACTGCAGAAAATATTTTCTTGGAAACTATGGTCCAGGAAACAAATAGAGCCTTAGATCTATACAGAATCATATCATAAGAATGATTAGTAGGAAATGTACCTCATCATAGTGTGCAGTGAGATATTCAGCAACCACAGTACTATGTTTAGTAAGCAAATCCTGGCAAGCATTATTTTACAATAAAATGAAGTGTGCGTTACTAGAGACTAAAAAGCCAACTGGTGAACTCATAAAGAAACTATAAATTACAAACTCATAACTCTGACCTTGAAAGTAGAGAAAGCATCAGAAGCAACATCAAAGTTTGGCAGCTCCACAAATTTGAAGAATAATCCAAAGCTCGCAGACTCTAATATGTATCTGAAAAATCACTACAATAATAAAGTGCAAGGCTTGACGTATAATTGCCCTAATGTTAGCAACGATTTTTCTTTTACATTCAGTCAGCCAACAACTATAAAAGAAATTGATGAATAGCTTCATGTCTTACTTTGCAAGCATTGGAAATTTGATGCACTCCCTTAACATAAGTCCACAATGCAAGGCAATTTCCTTGTTATCATAGCTGCTTCCAAAAGGCAACAATAAGTTCCATGCAATATCACAATATTGAATTTCTTAATAAGATGGCAATGCAGCAACTTAAGAACTCAACTCTGTTTTCACATGACTTTCTACAAAATTTGCAATACTGGATTCATGAGTTTGCTTTTTAACCAGAATACTTCAGCACTTTACCAAAAAATACTTGCCATATAAAGGATGCTTGGGTATGGATATTGACAATTTTCACTTTAAATCAGTGGGAGAGTATGTAAAATGTCATAAAATAGCTGACCAAGTATTAGACATTACACAGTCCATTACTAGCCTCAGTCCAAAATCCAAATAACATAGCTTTATCGATGGTGAAATAGAAAACTGCATGGTCAATAATAATGCACATTTCTTATGGTTAGTGGTTCTTTGCACTTGTTATAGTTCAAATAATCACTGCCTACAACTGTAATATTCTCAATTTCAGATTCTAGACTCACTGATCATACCAGAGCCAGGTTGCCTATAAAACATAAATCCTGAAGTGTCCTTGGTGTGACAACTGACACATGCTGTCTCCAACTTTTTGCAAAATCAAAATTCAAATTCCAGTTAGTTATATGTTCAAAACATTGTCCCTATCGAAGACGAAGAACCTTATACCCTTATGACCAGATATATGTCACATGAGACCCAAGAAGAAAGAGCTACCCACAAGAAACAAAACATGCATTTCAAAAGTTATTAAGACATATTAATGGTATTAACAAGAGAAACAGAGAGGGGAAGTTACCTAAACTTACCACACAACAAGAAAGTCTAGTAATTCAAAATGATTCTCTATGTATTCTACAGAGCAATATTTGGAATCAACCTTTTGTTTCAAGAACACGGACCAACAATGGACTAAATCCTTTCTTGCCTGAGTTAAAAAGATATATATTACGTCAGTGCATGAAAATATACTCAGATTGCTTGTCAGAGTTCTACAAACGGTTCAAACTCACTTCCCATCCCAAATTAGGGAGTTTGTGAATCATGAGAGCAAGAACATCCTCTTTACAAACTTCAAGCACGAGCTGTGAAACTTGATCCAGATTTGGTTCAACCTCGCCATCTCCACAGAGCATACATCTCACTGCCACAAGATTTTTCTCAACTTCTTCCATTGCCTATAGGGAAAGGGGAGAAAAATGGTCAAGCACCTTCATTAAATAAATGGCAACCATTAGTGAAGAACTTCTCCTAATTCTGTTACTTCCAATAGCACAAATCTTAATGGAAATAGGAAGTTTTTTTAAGTGCGAAAACCGACATGGATCTCAGAGACCCTTTCAACTTCCCCCTTTAGCAATGATCTCTTCTAAAATTTTGAAGTTCTTTTCCACCCATAAGGCTACCAAAAGGACCACTATGTAGTACAAGTACTGATTCTGCAGCCAAGAGATAGCAAGTATGAAGCCCGAGAGCAACCCACATCATGCAAACTGCACACTGCTAAGCTATCATCGAAAAATGAAGTTTCAGATAGTCAAATGCCAAAACTACAGCAACCATTAACCACCAACCAAGCAAGGACAACCATGATTTCCATATCTTTAATATGATAACTAGAATGCCTAACTTGCTCTTAAAATCCTCAAGCAACGTGGTTGCATTTTCTTGTATTTATAAGCAACAATAAACAAGTCCCTAATTCTTTCCACCCTTTTCCTGGAGGATGATTTCACAATTGAACCAATCAGCGAACTGACCAGCAAATATCAGAATCATTAAAAATAGCTGCAAAAGCTCAATTGAATCTACAGTGACCTCATTAATCCCACGGAAACAAAAAAAAAAAAAAAGGAAAACAGGATTTGATATCAAAATTAAGCAATATTTTCGATCAAGCAGCGGAAAAAATGAGAAGGATAAAGAGGAAGACCTTCTCGAGAGCTTTAACATCGACAACAGTTTTGGTATCAAGAGCCATGAGGCTGTCTTTCACCGCTTTTACCATCTCTTGCGGCGTCTTCGGCCGAGACGGCTTGAAGAAGGAAAACGACATTATGTGATGATCAAATTTTGATTTGTTGAAGAGTGTCCCTCCCCGTATATGTTAATTTGTCCCTTTCCTTCTTCGCTGAGTTTGATGTTGAAGATCAGAGTCTGCTACTGAGCGATTCTGCAAAAGCACAAGTGGTTTTTGGCATCGAAGCTCTCTTCTTCCTTTTGCCCTTCTTTTTCTTTTTCTTGGTTGGAGGGGGTGGGGGAATGTTAGGTCGCCAGTGACGGTCCGAAGCATACCCGGTCCTCGGACATGGGCAGATGCCGGTCTGAATCGGTCCAACGACACTGAGATCGGATTTTATCCACATTTATGGGCATGAACCGGACTCAAACCCACATTCCAAGGGACTGGGAGGATTCGTCGCCCAACTCCGACCTTTCAAATATATTGGATCAAAATCTATGGTCCAATTTTATTCCAACAGATGATTTTGTATTGTGAGTTATTTAAATTATTATATATATATATTAAATAATTTAATATTTAGATTTTTAACATAATAAAATCAAAGCTATTTCACCTAATTTATTAATTATTTTTAAATAATAAAAATATCATTAAATATATACAAATCCATTAATTACATCAAAATTAATACTTATAGCAATTATTTTTTTAAAAGAAATCATTTTAAATTATATATTTTATATTTATTAAAATAAAAATTTTATTTCAATGAAAAAAACTAAATTTGGCATTATTAAAATATAGAAAATAATATTAAAAAATAAAATAATTAATTATCTATAGTTCATTTTATTTCTTAATTATATATAAAAATGAGAATAATATGGATTAGTTACATAAAATAATATAAATATTTTATAATATAATAGTTAATGTTTTTTATTATTTTCAATTTCATATTAGAATTTAATTTTTAAATTTTAAAATTTGCTAAATTAAAATTATTTTATATTTTATTATTAATGGATAAAAAATTAAAAAATATATTTTAAAAAATATAAATGTGAAATTATTAATTTTACTGATATTTATTATCTTTTAAATTAAATAAAAGATCTTAAAGAAAATGTGATTCAGGAGGAGAGGGGTGGCGTGGCATTCAACAAGGACAACAGCGTGAAAAGACCAGGTAAGGAGGCATTCCCCGTAAAATTAAACCCCAATAATTCCTCTTTCACTCGCCGACTCCGCACATTTCCTTCTCTCAACGACTCTGAATCTCTCCCAAACCACAATTTCAATTCCCCTTTCTCTACCAATTCCATCCCTTATTTTGCATTCCAATTTCAATATGCGAGGCCATGATTGGATCAACACTTGTCTCCCTGACGAGCTCATCGTTGAGATCTTCAGGCATCTCGACTCCAATTCCACCCGCGATGCATGCTCTCTCGTCTGCCGCCGCTGGCTCGACCTCGATCGCCTCAGCCGTACCACCCTCCGCATCGGTGCTACTGGTAATCCTGACCTCTCCGTCAAACTCCTTGCCCGCCGTTTTCACAATGTTAAAACCATTCTCATTGATGAGAGACTCTCAATTTCAGTTCCTGTTCAATTCGTAAGCCTCAAATTCAACGCTTTCTTTCTCTCCCTTTATCTGTATGCCGATTTGTTTCCATAGTTTAACCTAATTTTAACCTTTTTTATTTTATTCTCATTATCAGTAAAAATCTCTTGTTCTCTAAATTCAACCTGTAAGCCTCTAAATTGCTGCTGCTTCTTATGTGCGTGTCTGTGGTTGTCTCTATGCACATTTCCCCCGCTTTTAATTGTTATGTTGGATTATTTTATGTCAAAAAACGGTGTTTGAATCAGTGTTTTTGCTTTTTATTTTTTTTTTAATTAAAATTTACAATTTTGTTATAGATTTATAATACTCAAAACGCAAAGGTTCTTTCCTATTTGTTGTTTTTGAAGAGTTGTACGTTATTGTATGCGGGTCAATTATGAGCTTTTAATGAGAAAATACTGTTGATCTGATAATTATGAGTAGGATTGGAAGTTGTTCCGGTGTGTTGTTTTTTTTTTCTTTTAACTTAAAAGTCCATGATTTATGATCCATCAATTTTGGCTAAATCAAGCAGGGAATTATGCTAGTTATACAATTGTGTCCATTGATGACTCATGGATTAGTATTCCCATCATGTCCAGCAAATAGAAACTGAAAGATGCTTAGAATTTGAAATCATATTGCCGCCTCTTTAACAACAGTAGATAAAACTACGGTTGATTATTGTTAGTATATATCACTTGTAGGAGCCTCAACTCTTAGCTTTGTTACACTGGGGGCATATTAGACCATATTCTTCCAGTAAAAAGTTATAGCTGGCTAGCTGCATATGAACAAGTGGTGTCGGGATCAAATTAAGCATGTGAATATGTTGAAAGTACTATTTTCACTTTGTTGTGAAATGAATCTGTAGCTTTGACCATCATATTTATAACTATGGTCTGTTATTTTGGAATTTAGAAGTTTGGGTGAAGTGCAAAAATGTTAAAAGTTCATGGATTTTTAGGCAATATGGTGAAGGCAATGGCATGTCCTTTTACTACACTTTACTAATGAGGGCAGGAAAAGGGTTGGCATGAGCACAAACTCATGATTGCATTGGCAAGAGAATTGCTCTTTTTTATGGGTTGGTTAATTCTGAATAAGTAAATAATTCTCCTCAGGAAAAGAGAGGTGAAGGGTGGGGGAGTTCTGGTGGTGGTGTTTTGCTTTTAATGAATGGGAACATAGCTGGCAGTTTACATAATTTCTATTCAGCATGTAAGTATAGTCTTTCTGTATGGATTTACTGTATTTTGTTACACAGGGAAGAAGAAGGGGCAATGATCACTCTGCACCAACTCTTAAGCTAAACTCCAGGAAAGGTGTAGCTGAAGATGGCCAGCTTGAATCAAACTTTTTGTCTGATGCTGGTCTAAGCGCTATTGGCGAAGCCTTTCCAAGACTTGAAAAGTTGAGCTTAATCTGGTGCTCCACTGTTTCAAATTTAGGTTTAATGTCTCTTGCCTACAAATGCAGTTTCTTAATATCTCTGGATTTGCAGGTAAGACTTATGAATATCAACAAGTGTGTTGAACGTGTAGCAAAATGTATTCTGTAATCTTATGTCTAGTGTAAAATTTCAACTTCCAAGTCCTTTCTAGGAGCTGTCCAGTGTCATATACACAAGTGAAATTGCTCTACTTTTAGAAACTTTTGATACTTGCATATGTTGATTCACAAATTTTTCTTATGAATTATCTTCATATGTTGTAAGCACCACTTAGGCTTCAGTTTCTTTCTTTTTGCTCTCTTTCTTTGTTTTCCTTCCATCTTCACTTCCCATTTTCCACAGGGTTGCTATGTTGGAGATCAGGGTTTGGCTGCTGTTGGGAAGTGTTGTAAGCAGCTTGAAGATTTGAACTTGCGTTTTTGTGAAGGCTTGACTGACACAGGCTTGGTTGAATTAGCTCAAGGCTGTGGAAAATCATTAAAGTCTCTGGGTGTTGCAGCCTGTGCAAAAATAACCGACATATCGTTGGAAGCAGTGAGCTCTTATTGCAAATCACTTGACACTCTGTCATTGGATTCAGAATCCGTCCATAATGGTGGTGTTCTTTCCGTGGCGCAAGGATGCCCTTCTCTGAAAGTCCTGAGGCTACAATGTATTAATGTTACAGATGAGGCTTTGATGTCTGTGGGAACTCATTGTTTGTCATTGGAGTTGCTGGCTTTAAACAGTTTCCAGCGATTTACTGACAAGTTAGTGCATCTTCTCTCATTTTGAAATTAAGAGTTATTTCTCTCTAGTTGAACTGAACCACCAAAGTGTGACATGAGCCATCTGTTTTGCTGTATAAAAGTCTTTTTTCATATAAGCGAAGTTTCAGATCAACTTCTTATTATCTCTTATCATCTGTTAAGCAGTCGAAGTTATAAGAAACTTTTGCGTATAAACTTATTCATCCAATTGCCTTTCTGTTATTATCTGATTTATTCTTGCCTTTGCTTTGAAGGGAATTTAGTTTAGGTTGTTTAAGACATTTTAGATAATCATGATGCTTGAGGCTGTTGGTTTTTCTTTTCAGGGGTTTGCGTGCCATTGGTGCTGGGTGTAAAAAACTGAAAAATCTTACTCTAAGTGATTGCTATTTCCTGAGTGACAAGGGTTTAGACGCAATTGCCCATGGTTGTAGGGAACTGACACATCTTGACGTCAATGGTTGCCACCAAATTGGAACGACTGGACTGGAAGCCATTGGAAGATGTTGCCCGTATATTTTTTCTTTTTCTTTTTTTTCCCCCATCTTGGCACTCTTTTTTTCCTTTGCATTTCTTGGTGTTGACTTCTATTTATAACTTGTAAGAATAAATCTTATATGGCTTTTCATTCTGTTGCATCTAGAAGTTTGGGAAAACTACAAAAAAAAAATGGTTTCACTCTTTGACATATGAGGGATTGTGCTTTAATGTTTGTCAATTTTATACCTTATGGTGTCCATTAACAAATGTAATGTAAATTCCAAATAGTCATTTACCATTAATGCCCAGCGTTGCATCAGCCCCATATCCATCACGACAACATCATGTAATGGTAAATGAAAGTGTGGACTATATTTGCTAATGGAGGATAATACAGGGTATTAAATTGACAATAACTAAAGTGTAGTCAGTGTCAAAGTGTGATACTGCTGATTTTTTCCTAAAACTATTCCTTTTGATTTCTGAGTAGTGTTGGTTTTCTGTTATTAACTGTGAGAAACATATCTTATGTGGAATTCCTATTTCTATACAGTCTTTGTTCTCTCAATGCTCAAGCTTTTGACTATTTGCAGACGCCTCACTGAGTTGGCCTTGCAATACTGCCAAAGGATTGATAATCATGCTCTCCTCGAAATTGGAAGGGGATGCAAGTTTATGCAGGCACTTCATCTTGTTGACTGCTCTAGTATTGGTGATGATGCCATTTGCAGTATAGCTAGAGGCTGTAGGAATTTGAAGAAACTTCATATTCGCAGATGTTATGAGGTTCTCTCTCTCTCTCTCTCTCTCTCTCTCTCTCACACACACACACACATAAAACTTCCTCCACCACATCAGTCAGGTTAATTGCATGGGTACTATCCTTCGCATTTAAGTACTTAGTTATGCAATGCTGCCAATTGGATTTTCAATACAAGGTATGTTTGGTGTGCCTGAAGTGCTTCGATTTATAAGGATAATGGGAATATATTATTCAGCCTATCACGTTCACTGTGGTTATAATAGCGCAACTAGCTGCAATTGCAAGGACGGTTAACAAAATTCTTGCCAGCTATTAATTATGAGTAGGTTAGTGTATACAGAATCTCCTAAATTTTCATTTTCAAAACGGCTAGATGAGTTTCGAGAGATTAGAACCAAGTACTTCTGTTCATATCTAGGTGATGAGGGTCTTTTATATGAGTTTTTTTTTCTTCAGAAGACTATTAGTTGCTTGCCTAGTCATGCTTATCATGTTGTTGGACCACTTCTGTTTGTGAGTTTCATCTTTTAGCAGTATGATAAACTATGTCGTGGTAGTAATATACATTTTTTAAATCAATGACACTTGGCAGTTAGCACAATTTGTCACTTGATTCATTTTTTTTTTATATTAGATCGGAAACAAGGGAATCATAGCCATTGGTGAGAATTGCAAGTCCCTTATGGATCTTAGTCTTCGGTTTTGTGATAGGTAAGGCACTTATCTTACAACCCAAATTTATATGCTTTTCTCTATCTGCTCAAATCTGCAAATGCCTTTTAAGTTATTCTTCCAATCTTTTTCCTTTTCATCTCTCTGGTTTATTTAGGAATCTCACTTTCTGAAACATAGATCATATTTTATTTCATTACATCATCAACACTGTGTATAATGCATGGTGGATTTTATCTGCTCTCACTTAGTTTACTTAATAGGGTGGGGGATGAGGCCCTTATTGCCATAGGTCAAGGTTGCTCATTGCAACATCTGAATGTTAGTGGTTGCCACCTAATTGGTGATGCTGGAATAATAGCTATTGCAAGAGGGTGTCCTGAACTCAGTTCCATAGATGTAAGCGTACTTCAGGTATGCTATCTCTCTCATTGCCTACATTCCATATGTTCTGCTTATGCCTTGTTTAATAACTGTAATTTCTGTTTCAAATACTTAGTTCTGATTGGAAACTTATGATGCTAATGAATGTAATCAACTACTTGGTGATGTGTGCTCTTGTGCTTAGAGGATAGTCATCATTCAAAACATTATTGGGCTTATTTCTGTAATGAGAAAATACTATTGGGACATGGTAATCATATTATTAGGTCAAGTTTATGTTTGCAATTTTACGATAATAAGGTGGCGAAGATGAGGTGATTATTATTGTTGTAATGGAAGAATTTGTATCCTGCATTATGTACAATTTGAATGCCAGGTGATAGGTTGTGGAAGATGAATCGGGTATTGTTGTAATGCAAGGATTTGCTTCCTGCATTCTGTACATGTACGGTATCTTTGATGTCTAGGCATTATTAGATAAACTTTGGAGTTTACTCTGACCCTACCCTCTGAATCATGTATAATGTTGTAACTAGTAGAATACTTTTTTTATTTTTCAACTGGTTAACAAATGTAACTATTTGTTATAGTTCTTCAGTTGATTCTTTTGTTATATTTCTTCTGACTAAAAATAATATATTTGTCGATGTTTTCACTTGGACAGAATTTGGGGGATATGGCAATGGCTGAATTAGGAGAAGGGTGTCCATTACTGAAGGAGATTGTGCTGTCACACTGCCGACAAATAACAGATGTGGGTTTAGCACACCTGGTTAAGAATTGCGCAATGCTGGAGTGGTGCCATGTGGTATATTGTCCAGGCATAACTGCAGCTGGAGTTGCCACTGTGGTGTCTAGTTGTCCAAACATAAAGAAGGTCCTAGTTGAGAAATGGAAGGTTAGCGAGAGGACCAAACGAAGAGCAGGATCTGTTATTTCCTACCTATGCGTGGACCTGTAGATTCTACATGGGCGTATAATTCGCTGTCCTTGGGATTTCAGATGTTGAAATGAAGCAGTCGATTGTTGATGAGCCTTCTTTTTTGGTTATATTTGAATTTCTTTATGTACAATGTCTTTTCTTTTAGGGGGAAGAGTTAAAAAGGTTACAAATAAAGCGTCAGTTTTTTACAATATAAATTCCAAATGTAAAAGAATATTAGGAAGAAAAAAAAATGGTTACTTAAATTTGTTGTGTTAACTGGTAAAGTTCTAAAATATCAGTTAATAGAAGAAGAGAGTAGGAGAGTGGACGCTTCGTAGTTTCTGGAATGTACATATGTACCTTCTTCAACTTCGATTCCTCTGAAGGATATTGGATATTGCATAGATTATTTTCCAATAGCATTTATAAGTGATCAATCATTCTTACAGCCTAAAAGTCTCAAATTAAATGCTGGAATTATGTAAAATTAGTTAATAAAACAATTAATTGATCGATATAAAAACCATACTTATTGATGTATTTACAATTATTTTAAATGACGAAGGAAATAAAAATATAGCAATGCATGGTCTTAAATTGATCTTAAACGAATTGGTAAAAAAATGTCCATTATTACAAGTGACGAAAGTTAGTAGCATTCACCTAAGTTTTCTTTTTTTTTATCAAAATAATGTGATTTTATGAAAAAATGTATTATGTATAAAATATTTTAAAATCCATTGTTTAATTGCAGTATTGAACAAATACATTTGCAAAATTTATTACCAAAAAAAAAATTAATGGCGTTAATAATATTTTTAAATTTGTAAAATGATAATTAAAAACATTTAATCTCTTTTTTTTTTTTAATTTGCTAATCTTTTTAGTGAATTATGCGTCCCTCTCATCTGTTATGGGCCATAGGCCTTTGATTTCATGTTTTGTACTCTACGCGGCTTTGAGCCCTGTTTTACCTGAACCAAACCGATTATGATCTTCGGACATATATATATATATATTTATGTATATCTTTAGGACACAAAAAAACTCTTGCTGCTTCCCATCTCGTTTCAGTATTTGATGGAAGTTGTTTGTATATCCCTGTTTTACGTTGTCGTTTTATGTCGTCGCCTTCCCTGTGTGCTTGAGGGATCTCAAAATCTTCCTTCTTCATAGTTTCCGAGCATATTAGAGAGAGCAAGGCGAAGAAATCAAGCCCACATGCCTGGCGGTTGCAGCATCAGAGCTCTGTGGATTCTCAACAACCTCGACGGCGTCGTTTTCTCCAGGTATCACCTCAAATTCACAAATATTTTTCCTACTTGTTTTTCCACAATTAACTTATTGCCCTCTCTGATCATTGCTTACTGATTTGTTGATTGGATTTCTAAGTGAAGTAGATTTGTTTTAATCGTGGTTGATTTGAATTCTCTGTCTCGAAGTTTGTTGATTTCTTTTATTTTGATTATTTCTTTATGTTCAAATAAAATAGGAGATTTCCGGTCGTGGAGAGGCTCTGGCGGGCTGCTTGCAAGACCGAAAACGACTGTTCAAATGAGGATCCGGCTAAGTACTCTGTTCTACCCGTTCTTCCAAATGACTCAGAGATAGCCGCTTCATTTCTGGAGAGGAAGAGAAGGTTGGCTTATTCTTCTTTACTAAATTTTGTTCAAACTAACTAAATGAGTTTATGATGTCTTTTTATAACTTCAGTACACCGGAGGTTGTTAGATTACTGCATTGGTACTAGCTTGATGGTGATTTCCAGATTATTATGAACTTAGCAGTTGTATGTTGCTCATATAAATATATATGTATATATATATATATTCCTCTTGTGTAGTGCTGTTACTGTCTTTTTTTGTTTTCATTTCTGCATGTACAATGCTTTAGTCAGTTGTAGTTACTTGTTTTTGTGTCTTTGTAGTGAGGGCTCAACACGGGGTTATGGCATAAGGGTGACTCAGTCAGCCAAAGGGTTTGACTCCTGGGTTGATGACCCCATTATGCGTCACATAATAAGCCTTTGTATAGGCGCAGAAGAGGAAGGAGACAGTTATCTATTATGGCCTTTAGTTTTGCATGTAAGGGGCCCTTATTGTATTCTTGCTTTGCCTTTGATTGAGCCAAGGCATTTAAAAGTATATTCAAGAATGTGCAGCAGACCTGACTGTGGAAATGCTGTTGGAGTGGATGAAAGCATATCTTCCCTCCTGCTTGATCTTCCATCCATCACAGGGTATGGTGAGTTACTTGTAACATTAGTTTGATAATGGTGTAACATAAAAATATCTCTTGAAAATTTTCTCCTGCTGTCTCCATGTCTTCTGTTCTAAACTCATTTTGGAGTGATGTTGCAAGTTTTGTTGCTCTACATGCTGTTACAGACTTCAAGTTAATGCTTGGTGTATAGAATATGGTAGGATAAATTTACTGGATACCATGGAAGAATCAGTTTATATGGATTTATATCTTGTTGTGGGATTAGGGAACAAATGTTTACAGATGGCAATTACCAATTGTTGACAGTTGCTGGTTATCAGACATTGGTGGTATCCAGAGTTTGGCTGTTGTATGTTAAGTCGCAAGAGGCAAGAGCCCTCAGTTCACTTCCTCCCTCTCTTCTGTTTACGTCACATTGCTGTTGTCAATTGCCATTGCTAGTTCCAGTCATCATCAAACATCTATCCCCATGGGATTTCTTCATCTCAACAAACTTGGATCAAAATTGCCCCCTGGATTGTGTTGTAGCATGTCTCATGGATCACTTAAAACTTAAAAGATTTGATAAATTGACTCTTGCATATCTTACCATTTTTTATCATGGAAAAACAGGGATTTGTTAGGACAAAAAAAGAAAAGGAGAGAAGAAGTTGCATCTTTTTTGAATGGGTTATGACCATTCAATTGTTTTGATATTTGAATATTTAGTCTTTGATATTTTAGATATGCCTATCCTAAGTGTCTTGTTGAGGTAGAGTGTGAGCATCATGCAACAAATTCATTTGTGGCTTTGAAAATAACCTGTGCTTCTAGTTCAGCATGGATTTGCATGGAAGTGATTAAAGAATGGGTCTGGTTAAGCTAACCCCTTACTGGAAGCCAAATCTCACTTGTTAAGGGGTGATGATCAATTTCATACCCACTAATAGAATTTTAAATTTCCTTGAACTTAGAATAGTAATTGTGTTTTTTTTTCCCTTCTACTTTATTGAAAAGATTTCATCCTATCAATGATAATATTTTATCAGTACATGACACCCTTGAAGTTTACTAGTTTTAGATTTTTCATTACAGGGCATTCATGGTAGCACTTGCTATTGGTGATATAGTTACTGGTGATGTGATGGATCCAGAGGTGGTTGTAAGTGTGTCACCATCTGTCGGAGGATTGTTGGATTCCTTAACTGGAAGCATAGGGATATCAGGTATCTCCTCTAGGGCAAAACCTGTGGCTGCACCAGTTGCATCTGCCACTCCATCCAGCACTGCTGCAAGTGGATCTGTTGCATCAGATGCTCCAAAAACAGGTTCAAGGCCTTTGGATAAAGATGCACTTCGAAATTTCATAAGCAGTGCAATGCCCTTTGGTTGGTACTTCTTATGATAGTTTCTCCTTTTTTTCAGCTTTATAAGCATTTAATTGTGGGCCAGTATGCATCTGCTTAATCTTACTAATTGTTTACATGTATCTACTCTTTCCTTGCAGGTACTCCCCTGGACATCAACTACTCCAATATTTTCACAATCAAGGTTAATGGCTTTTCTTCATCAGATGTGCCCCCATTAGACCTAAAACAACCAGCATGGAAACCATATCTTTACAAAGGAAAGCAACGAATACTGTTCACAGTTCATGAGATTGTTCATGCTGCCATGTATGATAGAGATGACATATCAGACACCATATCCATCGCAGGCCAAATAAACTGTCGAGCAGAATTAGAAGGCTTGCCTGATATCTCACTCCCTTTAACCGGGTTGAACAAAGCTCATGTTGAGGTCTTATCTTTCCATCCTTGTGCTCAAGTTCCAGAACAAGGTGTGGATAAGCAGGCTATGATGTTTTCACCACCACTAGGCAATTTTGTTTTGGTGCGTTACCAGGCAAATTGTGCCTTTGGTCCTCCTGTAATGGGATTTTACCAGTTGTCAATGGTCTCAGAGGATGAAGGTGCATTTCTATTTAAGCTGCGAATAATGGAAGGTTATAAGGCTCCTTTAACAATGGAATTCTGTAATGTGACTATGCCTTTTCCAAGAAGAAGAGTTTTGTCTTTTGATGGGACTCCTTCTGTTGGAGCTGTTTCAACAACAGAGCACTCAGTTGAATGGAAAATTCTTCCAAGTGGTAGGAGTCTTACTGGGAAAAGTATTGAAGCAACTTTCCCTGGAACAATTCGATTTGCACCCTGGCAAAGTCAAAGAGTTGCTTCCTCAAAGTCTGGTTCTGGAAACATGAGTGATGGAGATAGCGATGTGGAGGCAGAGAGCACAAACAATATGGTAAATGTGGAGGAATTCTTAATGGAGAAAATGACTAAGGATCTTCCTCCAGTTGATCTAGAGGAGCCATTTTGCTGGCAAGCATATAATTATGCTAAAGTATGCTCGTTTTCTCTATTTATTTATTGTTGGTTAGTTTGATGTGTTTTACAAGTCACCTGAATTCATGCATAACTTGTATTTTTGTCACAGGTATCTTTCAAGATAACCGGTGCTTCATTATCTGGAATGTCCATTGATTCTAAATCTGTGAGTTTCTTCTTTTCTACATTGCTTCTAATTTATAAGGGCAGTTGATCTTACAAAATATAGCATGAGTTTGAGCTTCATGGTCTAAAAAATATACTAAAATTTGTGCACCTTTCAAGCTTTCATTATATGCTTTTACTTTTTGATATTTGGGTCATAAGTTATTGACTTTTTTTTTCCAATTTGTACACAATAAGTCTTAAGGCATAAGGTTTGTGCCCATTGTTCGTGGACCATAATATTGACTTGGGTATGAGTCTCGTGCCTAATTCTGAAGATCCACCTTTGGTCGAGTCTTGCAAAATATGAATTTCAAAAAGCATTTATGCGTTTTGTGTGTTTTCATGAAAATGGACATTTTTTAAGCTACATTTAGCAACAATTACCTGTAGATTTATGAAATATTCTGCCTTATTATTTGATAGCTTTCTTACATATCATGCTGAACATAGGTGAGCATTTATCCAGCTGTTAAAGCACCTGTGGAGTTGTCAACTCAGGTAATCTCGTCTTCAAAATCCCATCATTTGAAATCTTGAAGTGCTTAGATAAGCAACTGATTAACTTCATCTGAAGCTGGTTTATCATTGAGTGTCAATATCATGTGTGAATATATGTGCACTTCACAGAGGTTCTTCCCTGAGCTTATTACATTTGTATGTGTAGAACTTTTTCTTGTCTCGAATTAATTTGTTTCACCCTCATTTCCAATATAAGTCTTGAACTTTATATACCCTTGTAAAACAAATTTATGAAGGCTCTCCAGTCTCCACAGATATTCGTAAAATCCTTAATGAACTGATATTGGTTCTGTTCAATTGCAACAGGTTACTTCTGGGGATTATATATTGTGGAATACATTGGGAAAGTGCCCGTCTGCAGCAACAGCTTAAGCACAGGGATTTTAGGGATGCAAGAATCATATTAATCTTAATTAACCACACCATCCCCACATGGTTTGAAATTCTACACATGCTACATAGCCACGGGCAGGCTTCTGAAGTTGCACACTCCGTTGATGGTCATCATTTTAGCACATAGTCATGGAGCCAGGAGGGTAATGTGGCTTATATGAAGGACAATTCACAGATGATGTGAATGGTACATTTTGTATTGGAGTTGAGCCTACGGGATTTACTGGGATCGAATGCCTTGGGCACATCCTAACTCGAGTCAGTAAATTGCTTCCACCTTGATTCTCTTGATATTTGTCGTATTTTGTAATGTAATGGTGATTGGTAATTTCGTTGTTGTAATTACTCATTATTATTATTATTATGATTGAAGCGAGTGTAATTGAGAGAGGATTATGAGAATGTCCCAACACAATTAAGTTTATATGTTTTAAATTAATAATTTATGTAAATATATAATTTTTAATAATTCTATGAACCCTTCTGATGTTTTTAATTTTCAATAATTCTATAAATATTATTTATGCAAAATATATTATTATTATTATAAAAATAATTTGCAATATATGTTATTCTTAAAATAATAGTTTTTCTTTACTTAATTATTAGATAAAATGTATTATGAGCTGTTTTGAGGATATTTGATTTTGGTGCATAAAATTAGGTTATCCAATCTAAATTGATTGGGAGAAAGTAATAATTGTTTATAGTGACAGAAAGCTAATTGATTAATTAGTAAATGTAAGGGTGTAGCAAATAAATATACACCAAAAAGAAAGTATCTATGCAAGTCACGTTAACCATACAATCTACTCATAACATATCAACATTATAATGATTATGTTACATTTTTAGCATTTTATAATATACTCTTCTCATTCCCCTAATAGATTCTTGTCTGCCTAACCCTAACCACCATATGCCTTTATCAACACACTGTTTTATTTATATTTCAACTTATCTTCAACTTATTAAAATGTACTAAAAAAAAACTACATAATTAGGATCAAAATCACTCAATAAAGCAAAGGATTGAGAGTTCCAAGATGTGGGTAATGCAAGTTTGCTTAGTATTATGATTGGAGGAAATGAAATGTGGGATGGCTTTAATTAGCTTTATGAAGATAGAGATTGGAACAGTAATAGAGAGAGTTAGTGGTAAGAAAAGAAAAGAAACAAAAAATGGTGGGTGGGGTTTGAATCAGGAATGTTAAAAAGCTGAGTAATAAGTAAAAATGGCAACTTTTGAAGAGGACACAGAGTTTGGAGCAGAGGGAACATGATGGCCTCCATGTTTACATATCCATGCCTGTCAAACCTATTCATCAATTGGGTCTTTCTCCCAATTTCATCAAATCTCTTGAAACTCTCAATTTCTCTTTTTTACATATTAATTAAAGTTGTGCCACTTTTATTATCTTATTCTTCTCTTCTGGGTTTTGCCTGCCTCACTTTTGCACCCAAACGCTAGGAAATGACGCATATGTTTATGTCACCACCCACCACCATATCTCTCTACCAAGCCTCTTTTCTAGGGTATACATATACGTATAGGGTATTTATCATTCTAAAAATAAATTGATAAACATGAGAGAGTATACGTATATGTATATGTATAGGGTCTTTATTATTATTGTAAAATGAGCCAACTCGGTGGTGACTCGTAATAGGCCATGATTGTGTGGGTCACTATGGCACACAGCAGACTTGAGACGTACGGGAAAGGAAGCGAATAAGACAGCAGTGAGCAAGAAAGGCCACACAGTAGAATCATGGTTGCTTGAAGCTGATAGATTTTTTATTTTTTTTTTTAAAGGACTTTCATATATAGGCAAGCACGAGGAATGATGTGGGTTGCTGGTGACCTTCTTCTCTCTCTTGGCATCCATGTAGATAGATATTTGGCACTTTGGCTAAGGCTGGGCTCGAGGTACACTATTATTTGCTCACTTTGGGGATAGTGTTATTTCTTATTAATGTTTTTGTGGCGAAAGCCGAACCTGGTTTCTTGGATTTTTCCCATTTTACAGCTCTCTCTCCTCCTACCATTTCTTGTTCTTTTGCTCAACCCAATTCAAGAATGATTTTAACTAATCGATTTTCATTCTCATTTTAATTAAACTTGTAGTTGCTGAAGAAAAAAAAAGTAACAAGGCACCTATAAAATTAAGGGAACAATCTTGATTTGAATGAAACAAAAGAGATAATATGGTGTGAAAGGAAAGGACAGAGACTTGTCATATAATCACACCACTTGATCTTGGTATGACCTATCAAATAATAAAGCTCCCATTAATACCCAAAAAAAGAAAGAAAAAAAAAAGGCATTGAAATCTTTTTTCTTGGCATTGGTATTATTATGAGAGTGAAACTCAATCTCTCAACTTTTGGGTACTACAGGGAGAGACACAATGGCCACATCCAAGAAAACAGTGGTGGTGTGGGCCTTTGTTATATTTTGTCAAATTTTCTGTACGCATGGTACAGTAGCACTCACAGGGAGAGAGGGATGCTTATGCCATTGCTCTCATTAGTGCTCAAGAAAAAGGAGAGACAAATTAAAAAAGAAAAAATACCCAAAAAAATTCATGAGAAATTAAATAAACCCAAATAACAATCTGTATAAAAAAATTGGCACATGTGTGTGCAAATTGTGCGCATGCAAGGCAATGCATTGTATGGCGGCTAAAGGCAACTTGTTTCCATGCCCAACAAGATTGAAATGTCTGCCCAACTTAGGAACCCCCCCTTTGTGGGGACTCCATGTCCCAAAAACAAATTTAGCCTTAGATGATCATCAATGGACCCCTTGTGCTTGTGTGCCTTGTGTGCCAAGAAGTTAGGGCACACAATAGATGATGTGTAGTTGTGTGGGTCCAGCCACGGTGGTTGTCGGGGACACATACAAACTGATGAGTGGGACCAATCATGGGTTTAAGGGTAGCTTGCATGATTTGGGTGGAATGAAAGGGTGTGTTATAGGGTTAAAAAGTTGCACTAGTGGGTCCAAAACTTAAAGCTTATCAGTGTCTTATGTCTCTTAGCTATAGCTATATGATGAGAAAAATTAACTAGCTTTTACAAAATTTATCCTAAGAAACAAGATTTTGGTTGCATCTTTTGATGTAAAAGGTGGGATTTTGTTGAGAAAAGATTTGATTCAAACACAATTGGTATTATAGTATGAAAGTGTTTGACCATTTTAGAGAAGCTCTCTAAAGAAAGATATTGAGTGTTATGGATGAGTAGTATATAGAGATATGGATAGTGTTGTTGAGTTTGGTGGGTACGCGTGCAGCTCAGGATGTGTGAATTGTGGTAATAATGGAGGCTGCCAGCCCACATCTCCCATATGACCTTACACTCTGAATCATTCCTTGCCCTTAAAACTCCTCTCTTTCATTCTAAACTCACCATTTTCCATCATTGCCTTTTTCCCACTACTCTTTCTCTCTATGTATCCGTCTCTCTATATTTATATTTATCTTTACCCCTCTCTCTCTCTCTCTCTCTATCTATATATATATATATATACCCACCTTTTTATTTCATTGGATTTGTATTCCTATCTCCCTCTACGTTTTAGAGAGAGCCCTCATTACTTTCCTAGACTTTATCATGTGTGTTGCAACACAAGTCAATTACGTAATCTAATTTGCCCTACCAAACACCAATCACTTCAATTCCACTAATTCTTGTTCTTGTTTAAGTCTAAATTATTGATGCTAAAATACATATATAACCCACCCAATATGTAAAATTTATATGAGACTAAGTAGTTACAATCAAAATGATAATTATGTATACATAGGTCCAATCTTTCCATTTTGAACTT
>CAOGCB010290057.1:0-15693 GCA_948266635.1 Cnidoscolus chayamansa
TAGCTATTCCATCACAAGCACTACCTGCTACCCTGCCAGGACATATGGCCATTACTAGTATGGAGGGTGCCACTGTTATTTTCTCTGGTCCATCAGGCTCGCCGGTAACTTCTTTCCCAAACTGTAATTCTGAATTGGTTCATACTCCAAATGTTCCTGATATAATGATTGTTCCACCTGATGATGATTTTTTCCACCATATAATTGATACAATGGCTTTGTGTGTTTTAGACGGAGGTTGTGCTTTTGAACAACCTATCATGGAAAGGGGATATGGAAATCATCTTTTCAATTTTTTGTTTGAGCTTGGCTCAAAGAATCATGCATACTACGTTTGGAGGCTGTATTCTTTTGCCCTTGAAAATACTCTTCAAAGATGGCAAACTGAAACTTTTATCATGGTATTTAATAGAGGAAAATCAATGCCACCACCTCTGCCCACAGCCAGGAGCCCAGAGCATGAAAAGGAGTAGATGAAGAGAGGAACTTAATCAAATCTCCTTGAGGACAAGGAGAAAAATTAGGGTTGGGGTATTGATACGAATGAAAATAAACAGATCTCCTCCAGCTCATCTTCTCCGGCTTGCTTCTGCACGAGACTCGTCCCTGCACATGGATTACCTTCAAATTAGGAATATAGCTTTGTGAATCCTCTAGATCATTCTCAACAATACTCTCTACCTATAAATAGAGAGAACTCCTGTAAAAACAGCCATGAATAAATTCAGTAAAAAGAGAATTTCGTAAAATTCTTGTGAATTTCTTTTTCTTATTTTTTGGTTCATAACACTTACCTAAAAAGCTGCCATATCGTAAGTATGAAAATTTCACTCTGGCTCTTTGAGTGCAGCCTCTGAGGAGTGATTCCCCTTTTGGAACCAAGCACAAGCAGTAGGGCGGCGTGGTGGTAATTTAGTAATTTAAAGCATATTTCAGGGTAAACTTCTAAACTCGCGTTTCCCGCCAACAGCACCTACAGAAATCCAATCACCTATACCTTAAATTAAATACCGTTTTTTATTTATTTATTACGCTGTCTCTTCTTTGTTTCTTCTTGCCTTGACCTCCCTCACACTTCTCTCTCTGTCTCTCTTTCATTCTCTTGCTCAGAAAAGCTAAGCTCACTGTAATCTTCTTTCCCTTCGTTTCTTTTTCCTTTGTGACTTTGCATTTCTTTTTGTCAAAATCCCACGCCTCTCCAATTTATTACAGTAATGGCCTGATAGGGTTGTTTCTAGCCCTAGGGTTCCTGCAAATGGTTGTTTGTGTCTTCGTGTTGTGCATATGTGTGTTTTGGAGTTCCAGTTTTAGTTTTTTATTTTTCTTTTTTTAGGGCTTCAAATGGCGGCCGAGACCCAGATGAAGAACGACGCCTCTGCTAATTCTCCGACATCCGTTCTTGAAGACGAGGTGTTTTATTGTCATCTCTCTCTACCTTTTTTTTTTCTTCTTAAACTACATGCTTTAGTTTAGGATTCGTTCTGCAGTCTGTTTGGTTCTTGAGAAAGAGGAATGTGAAACAGGAAGAATGTCATCTTTTGTTTGGTTTTTGCTAGAACTAGAGAGGGATAGGTGCTAGAGGACAACTTCATTTTATAGACTTTACAAGCATTTCAGTTTTTTAATAAAAAAAGATAATAAAACGTCTATTGTTGTTTAGAAGCGTTTTGGGTTTTCAAGCCCGTGTCATTTGGCGCACATATAGTAGGTCACACTGTAGTGCCGCTTGGTTCAACTTCATGCATAAGAGGAGTTTGTATTGATGCAAATGCCATAAAAAATTTTACTTTTGAATCATATAAATTTTATATCATGTGAGGAAAGTATCTTTTAGTATATCTTTTTGATGCCTGAGAATTCTAACCAAGCATAGCCTTTTCTTTTATTGATTCTAGAATAGAATAAAAAAATAAAAAGAAAAGAGAAAAGGAGAACAAACCAAATGGATCCTTTGTTATTTCGAAAAGATATACTGTGGTACCAGTGCATTATTTTCTCTTATGGTATTTCATTTTATTTTTCATATCTTTTGTTCTTTACCGTGCCATTATTGAATTTTTAATGCTCGTTTCTGAACATTTGACGCAAATGGGACAACATTTGTAAACTTGTTGAGATTCAGTGATGGGGTTTGTCACGCAAGTCCATTGTAACTGAGCATGCCTAATCTATTGTTAAACTTGTGAAGTTTATTCTGTCAAATTTGTGCATAAGCCTATAATTTTATTAATATACTTGCTCTTAAAATTTATATATTGATGATGTTTTGTGTCAATTTTTTTATTTGTTTCTTTAATTTATAGGATGCATGCAAGGACAACAATGAAGATAACTTGGAAAAGGATGTCTTTCTAGATGCAAAAAATGGTGATTCTTCTCTTGTATCAAAAGCCATGGCAGAGGAGGAAGAAAAGCTGTTGGAAGCTCGAGTAAAACAAGAAGCAGAGAAAGAGGAAGAACTAGAGGAGGCACCTTGCTTAAATGACACCCAATTTACCAAATTAGATGAGCTTCTAACTCAAACACAACTCTACTCAGAGTTCTTGCTGGAAAAGATGGATGAAATAACTCGTGTATCCTTCCACTCTCCTTTTTTAGATGAATCTGTTTTTTTGTTCGTTTCTTATTAATGTTAAAATTTGATCTATATTTTGGCATTTGCTAGAATGGTGTGGAGCTAGAGAGTGAAACTACCGAGAAAAAGAGAGGCCGTGGCTCAAAAAGAAAAGCTGCTTCAAAATACAATTCTGTAATTCTTCCTATGTTTCTTAACCTTGTTCGTAGATTATTTCATTGGATGTATGTGATACACACATACTTTTTGGTATTTAATGTGGCCACTTGTGAATTGTGGTACTAATTCTGGGCATTAGACTGTTTATTATTTAAATGTCAGGATTATGGAAGTTAACTTGCACTTCCTGCAGTAGAGATGGTAAATGTGCTATTGAGTGTTCATGTAATAGGGTTTTATTGTTAATAATGAAAATATAATGAAGATTTATACCACCTGCGAAATGTATTTTTAGGGTAAAAGTTAGAAGATGTATGAGAGTTGGTTGATTGAAAAGTAAAACAACAGGTAATTTGGTGAAGTTATTGTAAGTGATAAACATGATTAGATTCCTAAGGCTAGGCAATCCAAGCATAATTGTGTTGGTGCTTAAAGAAGCTATGGAATCAAAGCAATCAAGCAGCTGTGATAAATTTGGACAATAACTGGTTTTAAGTGCATTTCATCTGTATATTAAGCTTCTGAGACAAGAAAAGCCAAGTGAAGAAGAAAATAGCAGACAGTAACTCCGTTTTTCTCCCTCTGCTCATGGTAGTGTTAGCTATAGCTGCTAAATAATTGACAATGTGAATTTTAGTAAACCTCCCTTCTTTATCGTCTCTGTGCTTTTTTGTTTTTTAATAATTCACTATGAGTAGGTATCTAGGTGTATTTATGTCCCTTGGCTATTGAAAATCATGACACATTATGTGATATGCTTTTAGGGGAAAGCCAAGAGGGCTGTTGCTGCGATGCTTACAAGATCTAAAGAAGCTGAAAAGACTGAAGATGGAAATTTGACTGAGGAAGAAAGACTTGAGAAAGAGCAGAGGGAGCTAGTACCTTTGTTGACTGGAGGAAAGTTGAAGTCCTATCAAATGAAAGGTGTGAAGTGGTTGATTTCCCTGTGGCAAAATGGGCTCAATGGGATCCTTGCTGATCAAATGGGACTGGGAAAAACCATTCAAACAATTGGTTTCCTTACACATCTAAAAGGAAATGGCTTAGATGGCCCTTATATAGTAATTGCTCCTCTATCTACTCTCTCAAATTGGGTGAATGAGATTTCAAGGTAAACTCTTAACTTTATCTTTCAAGTGAACTGACATAAAATGAGATTGATCTTTATGAATTTGTTCAATTAGGTTTGCTCCATCTGTAAATGCCATCATCTATCATGGCAACAAGAAACAAAGGGATGAGATAAGGAGAAAATATATGCCTAGATCTATTGGGCACAAGTTTCCCATTGTTGTTACTTCTTATGAGGTTGCGTTTTTCGATGCGAAGAAGTATTTGAGGCATTACAATTGGAAATATGTTGTGGTTGATGAGGTCAGTGCTGTAATGAGTTTGTAAATTTTACTAATATTCCCAGTGCTCTTAAGACTGTCTGCTTATTGAAATGTGTGAAGCACCAAGAGAATTTTTTAGTTTCCTCTTCGTTATGAAGTAAATTTGCCTAGTGTGGTAAAAAAAAGGAAGGTTAAAGCAGCAAGCAGCCAAGCACTAACAGTACCTTTGATTGTTTTGTGCTAAAATAAAATAAGAGGAAATTATTTTGGGCCTTTGATCAAAATGAGGTTTGATTTGTCATTGATTACTGAGATTTGCTGATTATATTTGGTCCACCATGCTCTACATGAGATATGCTAATTTAATGGGTATATTCAGAAAAAGAAACTTAGTTCTTTTTGTATATTCTATTAATTATTTGTTTGTAGACTAAAAGTAGTTTATGTTTTGAATTAGAATTTCATGAAACTTTTAGATAGATGTGGGAATGACTCTCAGCCCTTTCCCAGCAAAAGGCTCTAATTTTCAATTTTTTGTGCTGAATGTCAATGGACTCTTGCATTTTGAAGATTTGGACTTTACTTTGTGAAGACTGCACTTGCTCTTTGCACCTCATCTGTAAGAGGCCTTAGGGCCTAATGTTAGTTTGTCCTTTTTGACAATGTTGATTCTTCCTTTTTTTTTTTTTGTTATTCTGACTAAATTTCTTCCTGAAGGGGCACCGGTTGAAAAACTCAAAATGCAAATTGCTGAAGGAATTGAAACACTTACCTATGGAAAATAAGCTTCTGCTAACTGGGACTCCTCTGCAGAACAATTTGGCTGAGCTCTGGTCGTTGTTAAATTTCATTTTGCCTGATATTTTCCAATCCCGTGATGAATTTGAGTCATGGTAAGGTACTTCAGTCTATAATATATTTTTCCCTAGGGAATCTTGGTAGACCTTGAAAATTTATTTGTTCATGCAGAGTGACTTTTCTTTGCTCAAATTGTGCAGTAGAAAATTTAATTGTGGTCTGACATGCTCCATATATACTGTTGTATGTACCTAGATATTCTCTCTGAAATGGAAGTGTCCTTTTTCTGTTGGCAATGGCATGAACTGAGGTTTGGATTCCTTTGTTGCATATTAAATCTGCAAAACCTATTAATAGATATAATCTTGTACATTATTTCCTTTATCCCCAAACTATGCATTTCAAATTGTGGAACCCTAAGCCTAGTATACGATAGTGCATCCATGAACTAAATTAGTCTCTCTTCAAATTTGTATTTTTGGGACAGGTTTATCATTTCCTGTTTTAATTATTTTTTTTTCAGTTGCAGTGAAAATAACAAATAAGACTATGAGATTATTTATCTGTATTGTTGATTTGTCAATATGTTCCCTTTAGTACTTTGATTCACAAGTTTGAGTAAAAGATACTGCAGTTCTATTGGGTGTTGCATAATGTTATTTAGACTTCTGATCGTGAATTGTGATTGATGTCACAGTGCCATTTTTCCTCCGCCATTTCACCCTATCATTTTGTGTATTTATGTTTTACTTATCATCGAGTATTTGGTGTTGTTTGGTTTGGGACCATCTTTGAAAATGGTTGGCATTGTAACATCCTTGCACTTGGGTTGTGTGGGAATATTACATTCTTAACAGGTTGAGGGATATGCTGAAATTGGCATAAAAAATAACAGTTACAATCCTGAGGAAAGATGCAATGGTTGTACATGATAGCACTGACGCCTCACTGCCTGATCAATTCTGTAACTAGTAAAATGGCTTTCTGTTCAGGTTTGATTTGTCAGGAAAGAATAATGGTGAAGCAATGGAGGAGGAGTTAGAAGAGAAGAGAAGGGCACATGTAAGTGTCCTTGCTGACAATTAAATTTTGCTTTATTAAACCATTCAACATTGACATGGTGAACATCTGGTTGTCATGTTTAGGTGGTAGCTAAACTTCATGCAATATTGCGTCCATTTCTCCTCCGGAGAATGAAGACTGATGTTGAATGGATGCTTCCTCGGAAAAAAGAAATAATTCTGTATGCTACTTTGACTGAACATCAGAAGAACTTTCAGGATCATTTAATTAATAAGACTTTGGAGGGCCATTTAAAAGAGAAGCTAGATACAGGTATTTGCTTACTTTCATTTGTGAAACTTATGTCGTTTCTTAGGTACTTGGGAGGGCTATAATCTTTCATATATACAGAAGAAAGATGTTTTATCACCTGCTTCCCCCTCCCCTCTCTCTCTCTCTCTCTCTCTCTATCTCTCTCTCTCTATCTATCTCTTGTCTTTGATTATAATTTACGATTGATGTTGTTTGTTCAGTACTGGGACTGCTGGCAATTAAATTATGAAATTGATTCTTTGCATATGGAGATGTTAGCCGTTGTATCTGGTGAACAGAACTGAGTGCCAATTACTGACATCTCATCATACTTGAAAACATGCATTGGGAATCTTCCTAGTGAGAATGTCATGGCAGGAGCTGTAAATTCAAAAGCATGTGAGGATTATCAGCTATCATTAAATTGGAAGCTTTGTGGTCCCATGGTTTAGCTTATTGAAGTCAATAATTTTTTAACTGCCTACCTCTGAAATGAATGAGAAGGAATCATTTATATTTTTCTTATTGTTGGTTGGTTAGAAACATCTGGGAAGTCCTTTTGTCTGGGGCCTCTCTACAAGGTGATTATAATCCGAGTCACATAGATCCAGCATTCATAATACAAAGAGGGGGAATTGCTAATATTTATGTTGTTTTTGGGTGACTAAATTCTGTAGTCCTGGGTTTTTGAAAAATTGTTCTGTCAATGTTTTGAATATGATCTGGTTATGGTTGCAATGGAGTTTAATCTGCATATCTGTTTATTTGCTTTATTGAGTTTATTCTAGCTATTGGTAGGTTGTTTTACTTGATTGCAAACTTGAATCGACTTTCTCTCTTAAATGTTGCTTCCTGCATTACGTTCTCATATTGAATGCATTTTATGAATTTTAGGACGTGGGTTGAAAGGAAAGCTTAACAATTTGGTGATCCAGCTTCGGAAGAACTGCAACCACCCTGATCTCTTAGAGTCGGCTTTTGATGGCTCATGTACTTGCTTCTAATCCATTTTGTGCTTTATTGTGAATCCATGCTTTACAGATTCACTTGAGATTTTTTTGCATTCTTGACAGATTTATACCCACCTGTGGAAGAGATAGTTAATCAGTGTGGCAAGTTCAGGTTGCTGGACAAATTGTTGAATAGGTTATTTGCACTGAAGCACAAAGTAAGACTTAGATGTTAGAAAATAGTAATGTTTTGCTTGTTTCCTACTCATCATAAGTTTCCTACTCATTTTCAACTGTCCCCAAACAGGTCCTGATATTTAGTCAGTGGACTAAGATTTTGGACATAATGGACTATTATTTAAGTGAGAGAGGTTATGAAGCATGTAGAATTGATGGCAGTGTGAAGTTGGAAGAAAGGAAAAGACAGGTTGGTTGTATAATATTTGTGGAATTGACTGTCTTGTGCTCTTAGTATTATTTTCAGCAGTGAGCCACACTTGATAATCTATTGAAGCTGTTGCTGTGATCTATTATTTGGATCCCTCCTCTCCCCTTCCCCCCTCTCCCCAACCAGAAAAACAATGAAAAAGGAAAAGAACTATGCTTCTAAGGTACAGAGAACATAAGTTATTTTTCCTACTGGAATGTTTGCTTTAATCAAGCATTTCAATGCAATCTTAAGAGCCTTCCAATATCTGGCTGAGTCATCCAATGTTCTTATCAGATATATTTTCTGGAAGTGAGTATTTGTAGAAATCAGTTGCCTGTGGATTACTCACTTTTCTGCTGATACTTTCAATCATGGAATGTATTAGTTTGTGATTATATGATTGTAAGTTTTGTTCAGCTTGGGCAAATAATATAGTTATCCATTTCATTTTTCTGAATCAGATCGAGGAATTCAATGATGTGAATAGCAACTATAGGGTATTTCTTCTCAGCACTAGAGCAGGTGGATTGGGTATCAACCTTACTGCAGCAGATACCTGCATACTCTATGACAGTGACTGGGTATTTTTCTTCATATCATTCTCTTTTTTCTCCACCAATCAGAATGTTGAGCTAATTTGCTTACTTGAATCTGTATTTCAGAATCCTCAAATGGATTTGCAGGCCATGGACAGATGTCATAGAATTGGCCAGACCAAGCCTGTTCATGTTTACAGACTTGCAACAGCTCAATCCATTGAGGTATTTCAGTGCTGGTAACTAAGTGAGATAGCTGTATTGTGAAATTGACAAATTGTATTTGTGCAGGTTCGCATTTTGAAAAGAGCATTCAGTAAGTTGAAGCTTGAGCATGTGGTCATTGGTAAGGGGCAGTTTCATCAAGAAAGAACAAAGCCCAATGTCATGAATGATTTGGAGGTTTGTTATATCTTCCTTGTCTCTTTTTGTAGTGTTATTTATCATTTTGGTTGGGGTGGTTGTACCTTATCTACTAATTGGGAGGGTTATGTTTTCTTTCCATCATATTTCTTGTCATTTATTGTTCTATTTTTTAACTTATTGCACTGGTTTATATGGGCAATAAAACCTTGACTATTGTGTTGTAGTGTTGATCCACTATGCCTTCTGAAAACTGAAAAATGCTGTAATACTTCAGGCCAGATTGTTGAACATGGTATTGCATTCAAGCGAACCAGGTTTAAGAAGAAATGATTAGGGGGAGTTAGAAGTGAATAAGAGCTGTAATAAGAGATATGACTAAGGGCTGTAATTGTATAGAGATGTAATAAGGAAGTTAGGATGGTCTGTGATAGTTAGGAAGTTGGTAGAGGAAGTTGACATTGGCGGGGAACAGTTACATTTGAGGGAATGAGCAGTATAAATTACAGCTACGTAGCTGAAGAGGAGATATTCAAGAAATATTAAAATTTCTATTCTTTGTCTCTATATTTTCTCAGTTTCTCTTTTCCTAAATTCTATTTCTTCTCTTCCTCTTTATTGGGATGTGATTTGCTGATTTATTAAGTGCAATTACAAGCTTCATTTGAGTGGACTTAACGAAATTTTCAGGAGGAGGACTTGCTAGCACTGCTTCGAGATGAAGAAAGTGCTGAAGACAAGTTGATACAGACGGATATAAGTGGTGAGGATTTGGAAAGGGTAATGGATCGCAGTGACCTGATGGGAGGCTCAGCAGATAATGCTGTAGTTGACACAATTCCCCTAAAAGGGCCTGGTTGGGAAGTGGTGATACCTACTACAGCTGGAGGCATGCTTTCCACACTTAACAGTTAAGGAGTTGCTTAGTGGATTGGGATAGAGTTGTCCAATAGGATTGGGGATGCGTTTTGCCATTTTGGGGTTGATCTTGGAGGATGATTTGTATTTCAGGATTGCAGAATGTTGGTCTGGGAAAGTCCTCCATTTTGGAAATGTTACGGAAAGGGCTATAATTCGCTAGGACTAGTTATTTTTGTAATGTTCTATTTATCTGGAAAAGCATTTGAATGCTTATCTAACCCGATCTCAATGTGAGTGATTCCTGGTAAGAAAGCAACTAGGATTCTTTTGGCTGGAATGAACTGCATAAAATGGTCAAAATTCGATGTCGGTGCATAATGGCGGAAAAAAAATGTTATTAAATAATTGAAATTACGAATAAAGGGGTAACTTTATCGTTAGTAAATTTCACTTTCCGATAAAGGAGAGGGTGATTATTTTCATGGCAAAGATGTGAAATTGGAACAGAATTTGTGTTTAAATGTAATTGGGAAAAAGGGCGAAATTCCGTTGCCGGGAATCGAACCCGGGTCTCCTGGGTGAAAGCCAGACATCCTAACCGCTGGACGACAACGGAATTATTGATAGTCTTTTTCAATTAGTAGCGACATATATTAATCTGTGAATTTCCCCTTACCATAATACGTGTGTTAAATTCATCTAATACTATAAATCTACTTGGAATCTTGTATATTCGTATTTTACTTCAATACATTACAAATTATTCCTACATATTGCTTGGAGGCTTCTTTTCCAATACAAACTTCTCCTTTAAAACTATACATCTATATATAATGGTTGGGTTTTGATTTTTATTTGTTTTTTAAATGGGTTAATATTAAATATATATTTATTACTTTTTTAAATTTAAATTAAAATCTCAGGCAATTATAGTTTTAATTTAAGTAATAATAATAATAATTATTATGTCAAGCATAAAAATATTTGATAGTTTTATCACAATTCATTATTTTCATAATCTCTATGTTGGAATTGTATAATTAATTAAAATTACTAGAGTGGTACCATCGAATTATAAAAAATGCATAATTAAACAAAATCAAAGTAAAAGTATAAATTCACACAGTCTAGTTAACTTGTCTATTCTTTAAGATATTCAATAATTATTTTAGTTTTCATATTAATTTTATAGTTCAATTATTATTTATATTTTAAAAGTATGTTTTACAGTAAACTTATTTCAAAAATAAACTATTATTTATCATCAAATGACTCATTAAAAAATCATATAATTTGTTTTTATAATTTTATTTATTAAAAAAATATAATTAATAAAATTAACTTATCAAATTATAATATATCTTACAAGTTAAGAAAATCATTATTTAATAAAATTAACTACTCATATTTTTTATTAAAAAAAACTATCTATATTTTTAAAAATATATTAAATAATATTTTTAAACCATTAATTATTTATATTTTTAAATATTAACTATTTAAATACTACATAGTTAATATACAATTATTTAATTATTGTAATATTAAAAGAATAATGATTTAATTTTATAATTTTAAAATGATAATTTATAAAAAATATATATATATATATATTTTTACTAAAGGGTATAAACAAAATAGTAATTATCAAAAAATTAAATATCTAATCAAACAGGTTTACCAAATAGTAGGCGGGTCGCGGATCGCCCAGGCACCAGACGTTTATCTTGAAAAATCCGGCAAGAATCCACAGAGCCAATTTCACTGGTTTCTTTCTTCGTTTGGCTTCAGCGTTTTCCCTCCTTTTCTCGATCTTTCTCTATTTCAATTAATTTTTTTTTTGTTGTCGACTCTAGGATTCCACTTTGCCAACAATTGGGGCTCAGATCGATTAGCCACACTCTGAAGTTCTAGCTTCAAAAGATTGCAGCTGTTACTCATTGTTTGATCGGAGAAACGAAAGACATAAATAATATTATGATAACTCGGTCTAAACTCGTTGAGCAACTCAGGGATTACCAGATCCGATCCCAGCACAAATGTTCTGCTCTAACTATCTTCTCCCCTAAACCCCACATCACTTCATGGTAACGCTCTCTATTTTTCATATTCTGTTTGATCTTTGTTTTTAATTTTGAAAATCCGGTGCATTATAATCAGTAGTGGAACTGATGTTACTTGATCATGCCACAAAACAAGGATTTTTCTGTTGTGCATTTTAGATTTTACAACATTTTTCTCCGGAAGAAGACATACCGGGATAGCCTTAGGTGTTTGGGCATCTTGCATACACCGTGCAAATGGTTTTTCTGTGTGTGCCAATGTTTTCTCAGTAACTGCATTGACCTGGACATTGTTGCAATTTGCTTTCAGTCCTCTGTAACTAGAGGTTCAATTTGGTCCCTTTTGAGACCTTACCGAAGCATCAAAAGCTATTTCACGATGCTTCTATATTCGTAAAGTGAAACTCCTCGTGTGAAGTTAACTACTTATTCCGAGTTGAAGAGTTTGTGATCTCCAGTCTTCTTCTTGTTGTTTTTCTTATTATTGCATGTTATAACTGAGGTGAATCAATACACTCTGTAAACGTTTTATGAATATCTTGTTCATAATTTATGAGTTCTTTTGTGTTATTTGGACGTGTAAGATATACTGTTAATTTCTTGCAGGGTTGACGTTGCTGTGGCAATTTTCTGGGCATTGGTATTTAGCATGCTTGTCATGTCATCCTATGTAAGCTTCTATTTCAGGCACTTTTGGCTTTCTTTTCTCATAATCTGCCTTGGGATTTTTCTTCCCATGCGCTTGAGAAGTTCTAGGCAGGTACTGACCCGGAAGAGGGAGAGAAGAATGTTATTACCTTTGTCAATGTGAATTTGCGATTGTGATGATTTTTTTTAACTTGCATTTGAGTGCTGTGGCATATTATATGGCAAAGCTTGGAGCACTGATTTTGATCAACCTTGACAGCCCTAGTTCCTCTTCTTTCAGATAAATGGTGTGATTCTTTTTTTTTTACCCTCAGGTAACGAATACACAAAAGCCTTGATAATTTACACAACACTTATTTCCACATGTAATCGCCATATATTTTAGCAATGTTGCAGGACAATACTATTGCTAGTTTTGTAAATTCAATGTAGTTCAAGAACTCTCTCTTTTTTTACATATATTGAATATCAAGTTATAGAAATATTTATTTTGAATTTTGAAACCCAAAAGTTGTCATGATAATTAGTATTCTCTCCATCTCTGTGTGTCTGCTTTCTAGTAAGTTCTTGGCCTAGACTGTGCTAAAGGAGTGCTGTGAATTTCACTTTGGCCAAAACTGAAGTGCTAACGAAAAGAACATGGTGCAGCCATTTGTTGCTTCTACCTGCGCAATGATACTTCTGGTAACTTGAGACCCTTGCGGTAAGGTCCAGTTGGTGTTTGTGAGATGTTAGTTTAGATATTGGTATCTTCTAAGGTTATATTGATTCCTTGGTAGGTATATCTATTTACCTGACTAGAAGCAACCTGTTCTTATAGACTTAATTGCAGCCATCTTCACTAGTCTTATCATCAAATTTCTGTGAGGTCTTCATTTTATCACATAAAAATCACACTTTTAATTTGTTTTTCAATAAGTTTACTATTTTTATATTGAAGGGAAATTCAGTTTGAGCCTTTGATGTTATAGTCGAGATTTTTTATTTAGTTATTTATTTTTAATGAAATTGTACAGTTAAATTTAAAGCTGAACCACAAGAGTGCTTACTTGGTTGTCAAATTGGAAATCTAACTTAATTTGGTATAGTCCTTGTAAACTAAAGCTGAATTGAAATTGTGGATGTAGAACATGGAAGAATAATACAAAATAAGGAACAATCCTTAAAGAAAAGAAAAAAGAATTCATTTTCATTACTCATTAGTTTATTCTCAAACAGTTATCATAATCTGCAGTTACCTACAGAAAGGAAAATTAGCTTGTTTATAGAGCTTACAAACCTAATCAAATTAGAAATAGACATCCTAATCAAGTAGGAATATTAATTAATATGAACTATAAAATAATAATCACTATAAACTTCCTAAATACTTAAACTCTAGATTTCCTGATTCCATAATAAAAAAGATACCTAAATTTGTTTAGGATCCTAATCTTCCTATATTGCATTAAATTGATAGTCTAAAATTTAGTAATAAGTCTGACCATGAGTGAAATTAAGCCATACGTCCATATGTTGAATGCATGCCATATGTTTTATGGTCATATGAGATTCCGCTTTACTATAATGAGTTTGCAGTACTTAATCTTCAGCAGCTATAAATGTGGAAGACAGCTTTTGTGACTTGTTCACTGTCGTCATTATCTTCATTCTCTAACTATCCACACACATATTTATTTATCAACAACCAACAAGGACCACCATTATTTGGCCCTGAAATTTATCCAGACTTTCAGAATGAAGCTGTTTCTTTTGCTTTTTTAGAATGTTTTATCACACCTCTGCTGATTTCACTTGACAGTTGACCGTGTTATAACTAAACTACCAATGACATAATACTGTGTGCTTAAATGTTTCTCATCTGACCTATATCAAATGTTTGCAAAGTAATTGAGTTTCTGCTTGTTTATGCTTCCCCTAATGGCCTCAAAGGGATCAGTTTGATCTGTTTCCTCAAAGTCATCACTCATTATGAGCTAGGGAAGAAAGTAAGAGAATAAAATGAAAAGCTGATGGCGATTGGGGGCATATAATAAGTATGTAGCTTCATACGTCTTAGAAGGAATGCAGGGCCCTGCCTTATGTTGACTTTTACTTTAGCTTGAACAATGCCCATGAGTCGTGAGTGCTGATGTGTCATTGCTCTTAAAGTGCCATGGTAAAATATACTGACGATTATTCTGATTCTAGTTTCCATTTTTCACTACTTTGTGCTATATATATATGATTGAAGGTTACTTGTTTATAATATGCAGTATTGATCGCATAGTTAGTTATATGATAGGTAATATTTTGATTGGGTTAATGGAAGGTTGTGTTTATATGTAGTATATAATAAACTTGTCAAATGGTATAATTGTACTGTGGATATTAGTGGCTTATTATGATATGATTCATAAGCTGTTATTGCTAAATGTTAATGCTTGGTTAGTAAAAAACAAGGGACGAAATTTGCGGCAGTGGGAAGTACCTATGTGGAATATGCAGCCTGCATGTAATGCAGTTTCTTTGAGTAGAGAATAACTCTTTTTTTAAAAATATTCCTCTTTCTTTCTTTGTTTTCTTTATATTTTCAAGTATGTTACAGTGGATAGTTGCTAGGTGTGAGATATTATCTTTAATAGTTAATAAGCTATAAACTATCATATAATGATGTATTTATTGTAAAATATTTTTCTATATTAAATAAAGATATATTTATCAAAGAATGCTGATTTACCTTTTTTTTTTTAATTTTAATTTACCTAACAAAATGCAAATCATTTGGATGAGAATTTTTTGAGCATTGAGTGGGCAATCATTGAGCTTTCTGTCTTGCAGAATCCAATAAGGAGGTTGTCCATGCTTTCTAACCTTCTCGTAATATTTTTTTTTTTAGCAAATCACCATGCAGACTTCTCTCTTTTTCCCAAAATCATAACATTAACACAGAATTATGCACAGATGTAAACCACCACTAATCTTAGTAAATTTTAAGAAATGTCATTTTACCTGCTGTTCGTGTCTTTCCAAATTACTTGTCATCTTTTGGCCAATGCATTTTTCTCTGTTTTGTGTTAATTCTTCACTCAAAATTACCACTTTTTGTGGGAGAAATAGCTTTTTGCCTTCGTTTCAATGCATAGATGCTAAGAATGGTTTTAGAAGAAATAAGTTAATTAATTTTTATATTTGAGTATACGATAACTGAACTTTTTAATTTACATAGAAATGTATCACAATTTAATGTTATTATATGAGAATTCTATTCATTTTATTCTTCCAAATCCATGTATGGAACCCTAATTTTTGCAGAAGATCTAGTAATAGAATTTTTTTTTTTACTAAAACTTATTTATTGTTTTTAATTAGAAAAAAAAAACTGCAAATTCAAACCATTCTTCATAAACTGAATATATAAAATAGGGTTAAGTATCGACCAGTCAGGATATGAAAGCTGAAACTAAAATGGGTAAGTATCCATAAACTGATCATGTTCCCCACTTTGACTTGGTTCCTCAATTACGAAACATAAATTTATTAGGATAAAGATGGAATTCCTAATATTAAAAGCAAAGTGTGAATTCTGGCCACCGTGATTCCTCGTATAAGTCGGACTTTTCTTCCTTGTAGACTCTATTGGTTTTGTGCGGTGAGACATCAGAGAACGTGGCTTCATTCTC
>CAOGCB010290107.1:0-25738 GCA_948266635.1 Cnidoscolus chayamansa
TAGACATCAAGCTTATTAATATTGACCCTTCATCTCAATATTTAAATCAAGAAAAACATTCAACTACTTTACCTAGATGGAGCAGAAGAGAAAACAAAAAGCAGATAATGGAAGTGAAATGTAAAATTCAAATGAATCAGTATAATTTGTTTCCCCACCTTACTTTTTTTCATCAAAATCAATGTCCCTTCTTGAAAGTTGCTGAAATATCATATCACAGTTTCCTTTGTTAGAAGATGACAATGCACAATGGCTGCTTTCATCTTTCAAAACAAGCAAATCAGATCATAAGACCCTCATTGTAGCTCCACAAATCACGTTAGTGCAGCTTCGGACCTTATGTAAATAAAATAAACGTTGGATCTATAAGTACCTGAAGCAGCTGCATCATGAATCTTCTGCTTCTCTGTAACGTATAAATATTAGTGCGCTTCTCTCACTATTCCATATGGGTACATTTATAAGTTTATACTAGATATTATCATCAGATAAACTTAAATGCCCCTCAACTTATGCACAGTGGGAGACATCTCCGTCTTTGTACAACTATACTTCATTATTTCCCTGTATTCTCTCTTAAACATCCACCCATGACACACCCATCTATTGAGTAGGGCCAAGCTAATTCTCCCCCCAAAAATTAACTACTATAAAGCATTGCAAGCATAATTGTGTTATTGTTAAAGCGTAACAGTAAGTTTCTGATGATCTAGTACAGCAATCGCATTCTGTTTCAGCAGCTAGCTTGCTTTGATTCCCATCAGTAATGTCTCCATCCATATCCCCTATTGCATGGTGGAACCAGGATTGAAAATGAAGCACACAACAATTTTGTTCTCTCCACTGCAGAGCCCACCAATAAGAAAAGGAGAGAACATTGGAATAAAGAGTCTCAGAACCATCTTAACTATAATAACGTTTTAAGAGAATAACTAAGCTAATATGGCAAAGATATTTTTCAGGTCCTAAATCTATGAGAGTGATTCTCAAGGACTAGAATTCAAAAAAGTTCCGAGTAGTCTGACAGGGAGCTCAATTGACTCCTTTTGGTTCACCTTTTCAAAATGTTGAAACCCCTCGAGCTCCAGCCCCATCAAATTCATTCCTAAAAAGACCCAAAATGACAAACAAATCTCAAAGACCTAGTATTATCAAGCAAAAAATGTGTCAAGAACCCATAAGCACAATAGAACGAATCTGACGCAGACATAAGCTTGTAATAATTTATGGGACCAGAAAAGAAAATAATTAGTAAGACGAAGAGATTAAGGAGCACCAAGGCAAGTTGCCTGATAGTGACCTCAGTGTGTCGTTATCCTTGTAGAAACTTTAAACTAATAAATGATCCATGATGCTGTAAAACAGATGAACACTAAAAAGATGACTCAGTACTAGCAATCAGTGATCTAACCACAACAAGATTTAAACACTAACCTTATAGTTTGTTCGGTTGTTCTCAAGCTTTTATTGAACCTTAAAGCCAACAAAGATACAGAGTGTCCACTCATTGTGCCTTCTTCTTCAGCTTCAACACAACAATGATTTCATGTGAAATATAGGCAGTCAAAGTGCATGGGATCACAGCTAGATGACTCGGGCAATCTCATCATTGTCCAGTTCTGTTCATTAATATATTTATCATAAGCCTTGTGATTATGCATCTGATCTTCATGTTTGACATAACTATTTTCATGAGATTCAAGACTTAAAAGTCACGTGAAATTCTCTCTATATATAAGCAGGAAAATTCCCAGCAAAATAGTTGTCCCAAGTTGCTCTAAGGTAAATGTATCAACTGAGGCACATTTACAATCGAAGTCCACTAGCTGTAAAAAGCTACTTGGAAATAATTGGACAGGACTACTGTATGCCACGGGCTGTACTGATTAGAAACCATATGAACAACTACAATCAACAGTATTTTAAAAGCAACTTCTCAAACTATACATATTCTGTACAGTGAAGTCTCATGTATTAGAATCTCCATGGCACCCTAACAAATCTGATGCTGAAAAGGCAGCTGATAAATAATCTATGATTGCAGAGGGATCTTAGTGGCCTTGACGTTGATTTTTCTTGATATTCTTGATAAGACAAGCACAGATTTTAGAAAATTTTGTAATAGTGATCTTCAGGTCTCCATCTCTAATTATTGTTTCAGGCCTTGCTAAGCAGTCAAATAGTCAAAACAATTTTTTAGAATGTGCAACTCTCAAATTCAAAGCTTTGCCAGAAGGACAAAATCAAAATGAATTAGAAGATTACATGATGAAAAAGCAAAGAAGATTCTTACTGATATAGACGGACAATAAGAAAAATACTATTCGTGCAATCCAAACCAAAGAAAAGGAAAGCATTGAAAATAATAAATTGGAGTCACTGATAGCCAAAATATAGAAGCAACTTGCTAAACAACGAGTAAAGTCAAAACAGCATGTTTTTCATGTAACACGTGACTAATGTCCAGCATAGACAACAAAGAAAACTTAAGCAATCAACTGAGACTTGTTTCAAAGAATGTTTCAGAAACAGAACCAAAATATGGATGCAAACGTGCTAAACATAGGAGTAACATGAAAATAACATGCTATTCAAACACATTTCTGACCAGGTATCTATCTTATACACACACACACACACACACACACAGAGTGAGTGAGAGAGAGAGAGAGAGAGAGAGAGAGAAGAGTTGACAATTCCCTTTCAAACACATTAAAAACAAACAATGTCTTCTGCTTATTTACTGGTTATGACACACGAAGATGAAGAGTTGACATGGTGCAGAAGCTATAGATAAAGAAGATTCTCATATGGTATAACCAAGCATCATGCATTATTTGATCTTTCAAATCAGATAGATAATATTTTCTGCATTATTTGATTCTGAATTCGATACAGACTATAATATATATATATATATATATTATACAGACTCTTCAAACAGAATTACATGATTGTTAGACTAAATTTCTAATTACTTAACTTATATATGACTCCATCCTAGTTAGGATAAATAAATAAGACCCACTGTCATCTCCAAACTGCAGATATCCCAGCTCTCCAGATGTGAAAAAACTCAGAAGCATGTTATGTTTGAATGGAGGGGGAAAATGAACAAAGAGATGCTAAAAAGCCCAGATAAGAATTAAGTAAACCTGATGGACTTGATAGCGATATTCTCCATTTTTTACAATTACCTGGGAAATCCGGTGGCTGCACCGAGATTTCCCAACACCAAATAGTGAATCTTCCCAACAGACGGTTACTTTTATGAGTTATGAGACATGGTATCTTAAATAAATACTAAACCATATTATCCAACATAATCTTAAATAACTGCTAAACCATATTATCCAACATAATCTTAAATAAATACTAAACCGTATCATCCAACATAACGTTAGATTTCAAGAACTTCACAACTGACAAGTTCAGCAGTTCCAATATCTCTATTAGCAATGACCTTCCAGACAACTGTTTCTGATTCAGCCAGTGAAGAAAACTGTTCATGTGAGGAGCCAACAAAATGAAAAGCTGATCTCAATCGTGAAGAATCCAAATTATCACGAAGGCTAGCCTGCATAACTACAGCTTTATGATTGGCATCTTTTGTTAGGACATGAATCTTTCCATGAAAACCAGCAAGCAGATGTGGAGTTTCTGAATCTGCAGAGTCATAAATAGGAACTTTTCCAATAACAACTTTCCAAGCATCTTCTCTGTGATCATACACCTTGATCTTACCACTGTCTCGAGAACTAGAGGGATCATATGAATATAGTTCACCTTCTACAACAACACTCAACTTTGTACCTGCCTGACGTGCAGGCCACCCTTCTCCCATGCCAGTTGGCATTTCAACCCATGAATTGGTTTCAGGATCGTAAATTTCTCCCCCAGCATCAACAAAGAAAGGCCATGAGTACAGACTTTGAGGCACACATAATCTTCCCATGTATGAAGTCATCCCGGTGGCTATAGGCTTTAGCAAGTCTGACCAAAAGGCATTGGGCAGCTGTTGAGATTTTGAAAATGGCATGCTTGGAACTTCAGACCATGTATCTGTGTGAGGATCAAAAACTTCAGCAGATTGAAGAGGAACTAATCCCCCTCGAAATTGAGTAACCCCTCCAACAACATAGAGCTTGTTGTTCAAAATGCTAGTCTTGCAGTAAGCCCTCCCTGTAGACATGGGGGTGATCTCACTCCATCTATTTAGGATTGGATCATATCGACAGACACATCTCATGGTTGAAGCTCTAAAAAATCCACCAAGCACATATAGGCAGCCATCAACAGCGCCAATGGCACAACCGCAAAATGGCATATGATCTGATGTCTCCTTTTTTCCAAGCCAACTCCTTATAATTTCAGGAATTTTAATGTGTGGCCCCACCATGTTCCACAACCAAATCCCAGAAAACACATTCCTAGGTTCTTCTGAATAAACATTAGGCATTGGAGGCAACCTCTGCCACTTTCTTGACAAAGGATCCAAAGCATGCCATGATAGTTCCTCTTCAGCTTTAGTCAATACATACAACCACTCTTCTCTTAATCCAAGTTCTTTTCTCAATTTAAACAGCTCATAGTTCATAATAGTTTCCTTCCACTTGTGTGACACCAACCTTAGATTGAAGTAGTAAGCCCTGGGAATTCTAGCAAGAATCTGGATGGACAACTCATCTGGAAGACTTGGAATTAGTCTTGGGCTTTCCTCATCAAAACTCGAGGATCTCTTCTGCCTTTTGCAGCTGGAATCACATAAGACCTCATTAACCTGGTAGGTACTACCTTTGTTACTAGCTAGACTCAAAATAGCCCCCATTTAAAAACACCCTGATTTGCAATTCCAAATATGAACCTGAAAAATGCTGAAGGTAAAAAATAAGAAGAAGAAAGGGAAACAATGTCACTACATCAAAGCAAAACCTAGACAGACAAGATAATGGGTGAGGGAAGACGATAAACATTTATTTAAGGGAATAGAGTAAAAAATTTTGCACCAAAAAAATTATGAAGAAATGAATCATTACATCTTGATGCATTGGTTTTGAGTAAAAGACAGAAATTCAAGTAACAAATAATAATCTTACCCCTTTACTCTCTCCCAAATATTTCACTTTACCGAACTTCCCGATCCCTCCATGTACTGCATTCAGATTTGAGAACATTCGGTCAATGTTCTCAAAAGTTGAATACATTCATCAAGTAATTAGAAACATTCATTTCATACAATTAATTCATGGTATATATTACGTAAAAAAAAGGAACTGAATCAAATTCCCACCTACCCAATTCAACCGCGAGAATAAAACAATATCCTATCACAAAAGCGCAAAGTCCAGGATCGTAAAAGATTAAGATGCTTGATTGACCCACCGACACACCCGTTTACTTAATTTTACTCGAACGAAAGAACACTATGATCACAAAAATTCTATCAGATTATGCGACACAAACCAGCTTTGTATAAAACAAAATCCAAAAAATTCAAAGGAAACAAAAAAAAAAAAAAAGATCAGCAGATTGACAAACAGAATTGGAGCTTTCACAATTACCCTTGATGTATCTTTACGTGTAAAGAAAGAAAGAATTGAATATTCTTTACCTGGTTGAAGCTGGGAAAGGAAGAAGAACAGAAGAATTGAGTAAGCACCGGGATGAACTAAGCATATATGAGAGAATCCAGATTTGTTCCATTTCTAAATATGCATCTGAAGGCAGATCCTTATACCCATTTGAACCAACAGCATTTATTTTATTTTATTTAATTCAATTTATTCAAGCTTGACTGCTCTGCTTGACGTATTAATCTACTTCGGGTGGGTACGTATGTGAATTATACATCCTCCGAATATTATAGTGTAAGAAAGTAGTTGGATGAAGACACGTGGATTAAAAAGGAAGCAGGAGTTGGAATTTGGGAATTATCGAAGATTTTATGGAGGGGCCCACGCGAGACACATGGAGAGATGAAGATCAGTTTTTTGACGGTCATGATTTGTGTTGGGAAAAGATGGGTTCAACCGCAACTAAATGGACTGGACTGGATTGGATAGAAACCGCTCTAGCCCAACCCATTCTCAAACTATTATATTTAATTTATGAATGTAATTTAAATATATTAATTTTTATAATAGTAAGAAAATTTAATTTTCCATAATTCATTAATTTATTGAAAATGGGTTTTATGTAGAAACTTTTGTGTATAGGTAAAAGGATAAGAGAAGAAGTTTTTATACAAACATGAACATAAATCAGGATTAAGAAATTATCCTGTGAGGAAAAACAAATACTAGAATTCCAAAAGCTATATGCTTTTTGTTTTTTTAGTTCTCTCGAGGACAAGAAACAGACAGAACTAACTTAATTAGTAGTTGTAACTAATGAATTGATGCAGCTAAACCACAGTGGTCATTGGACGAATAGTGAAGGACAAAGTAGCCGCAGAGCCAGATCGAGCCCTGTAGCCACCACCGTTTATATGAGCATTTGCATTGCAAGACAAATACGAGTCCAGTGTCTTCCTACCCCCATATGTCGAACACTTATGTACACCTCCAGGCACTGGAGAAGAAGATGCTGCACCCGTTAATGTTTCGTCAATTATCTTATCCTCTAAAGATTTGTCATCTGCTTCTGTTTCTTCTTCTTCTTCTTCGACCAGCTCAAGATCTTGTAGCTCTAGCTCTAGCTCTTCTTCTTCTTCATCATAAACGGAATGGCAACATCTGACTGTATCATCCAGAGGTACAAGATTCAAGATGAGACGGCCATTTTCTCTATGTGATTCAAAGTATTCGTGATGCTTCACTCTCTCTTCTTTAAGTATCAATCTTCCATTAGAATAATTTCTAGTTAAATTCCAAGGCATATGACCAGGCAAATTGCCTGTTCTTGCTAGTAAAGGAATAGGTGGTGGATATTTCTTCCTCATTTCACACTGCTGCTGATTTTTCCTGCTAAGATTACGATAATAAGGTTGCAGTTTCTCCATTCTTGCTTCTGTTTCTTCTTCAGTTATGGAGTTCAAGTAAACGCCACTCTCTGTCCCAATCACATCGTCCATTTCCAACATAGAGGACCAAGAGGAGTACGACGAAGAACTAGTCAGTGATCGAAACGACGAGGAAGAGATACCGGAGCCAGATGGTGATGGTGGCACAAATGAGGGTGATATCATGTAAGAATGGAGAATGAAGCGATGAAGATTTGGGTTTTGAGGAGATTCTTGTGGTGAGTAAACTAGGGTTTTGAGACCAGGACATGTTGGCAAATATTGTTTATGGATTTGCATGGTAGATGGCAAGGTTATTGACCACAATACGAATCCATAAAATGATGAAGCTACAGACTTTGCCTTGCAAAAAAGACCCTTTTCCCTGGAAAAATCCATCACGGCTTTTATGACACACAGCGGTGAAAGGTTTAATTCCTTCAATGAACCCTAGCTGATGAACACCGGCAGTTAAAGTTGAGCTAAGTTTGTAAAGTTGTGAACCTGCTAAGACAAACAAACAAGACAAAGAAAATATCAATTAAATATATATGTATGTATTTCATTTCTGTTTAACTAGAAGAAGAAGACAAAATAGAAATACAATCGTCTGTTTGTGGAACACACGTGGTGGGGTTGCAGCCATGTATCTGGTTAAGGATTACACCGTTGATATGGCTGATCTGATAGAACTATATCAACCCATTTAACAGCAAATAATATAGTTTGTTTACTAGTCTTTCGTATAGCTGGGAAGGATGAATCGAATATAGAGTAGAAATTAAAGCTGCAGGTTTAGAAAAATAACATATATATGGCTACAGAGGAAAGACTGCCTCTGGCAACAATAGCTGTATTCTGCAAATAATTGAACAATGATGAAGATTCACCTGTTCAAAAAAACACCTTTTGCGAACAAATACAAGAGGAAAGAAAAGGAAAATTCTTCAGAATCAAAGTATCATTGTTTTTATCGAGCGAGTGCTTCTTTCTTTTGCATAGAAATAATATTAATAAAAAAGAGGGAAAGATATAGAAACGGATATTGATTATGTAATAATTTATGAAGCTAGAGGTTTGAGGTTTAAAAGAGGCAGGCAAGCTATCATTGGACGAAAGTCTTCATATTAATATGCTTATCTAGATGCAGAGATGTTGCTAATCTTTTCACCAACTTATATAGCAATAAAACCATGGATATGCAAAAAATCAAGATTTATTCGACCTCACTGCAATACCTTAAAAGAAAAAACAAGCCGAGAGATAAAATATCACAGGGTATGATGAAACTAAGGCTTCTATTAATTAAAGAAACCGCATCACATGCAGTGAAGAATGATGCATTGGTTATGAAGATTATAAAGTTGGAAAAATGATCGGCAATGATATAAACATCAATACCCAGATACGATCTACAAGTTTAACAATATAAATAAATGCAATTAAGGGAGAAGAGGGGAAGAGATTAACTTACCTGATGGTTGCACATTACATTAGTTTGATCATATCCTCTCCTCTTTGCTAGCTAGGCGATATCAAGATATCCACATAGCCCCAGCTCAGAGAGAAAAAGAAAGAGAAAAACTAAACAATGCGTAGCTCCTCTTGTATAATACCATTTCCAACATGGATATATATAGAGAAAATTTTCAGGTTAATAATCTTTCTCTGCTTTTACAAGCTCTTTAATTTTGTCACCATTGTAATACTCTCAAGCTTAGTATATAGACAAAAATGAGTTAGTGAAACGGCTATCTTCGGTGATGAAGAATTTTGGTTTATCTGCAGCCATTGTGCCTTCCAGTTGTTGCAATCGTTACCCACCAAAACATAAATTTACTATTCCAAACCTTTACGTACATGTCTAAATAATATAGAAATTAAGCTATTATGTAATAAGATTGAATATTTTATATATATATTTTTTGGTTAATTTTATTTTTAATATATTTAATTCAATTGTTATGAATTTATGCTCAAGCATATGAATGCATCAACTGATTTTGTTTGGTTTTGGGTTTCTGGCGAGCATGTTTGATGACAAGTCTGCTTTTCACTCCTCCTACACTGACCACCTCTGAGGACACGTATAGTACTGTTAGCTATATAGTGTCTGAAAACTTAACAAACCTTGAATTGAGTATGAACCGTCCGATCTGATCAAGGGATAGGAGGATTATTTATAACTAGTGTTGTGGGAAGGTCTATGGGCTGCAACTGTTGAAATCAAACGTGGGAAACATGTTAAATGCACACGTGGGTGATTAATCACCACATGTGCTTCACCTCACTGTAATAGAAACGTTCGCATGTTGTCTCTATCCTTCTCTCCAAAAGTTGCCCCTTCGAATCTAACCTGATTAAATATCACTTGATTTTTTTAAGGATGAGTAAATAAATCCCATATTTAATAGTATATAACTCTTACATATATCTTTAACACATTGGTGTACACTTTCCAAACCAAATTAAAATAAATATTTTTTAATTTATATTCAATTTCATTAAAATATTTCTAAATTTTTATATATAAAATGTAAATACTCAATTTTATATAAGAAAAAAAATATCTAACTACTCATATTAATATTTATTAATTTTTCATGGTCTTGTTTAATAATGCAGTGTTAAATCATTAAGATATGGAATATAATGAGTATTAAAATTTAATATAATAAAATAAAGGGAGGAGTATTTGAGGTTATAATTAATAAATTGAAATGAATAAAAATGTTTTGACACGTGTACTAACACAGAGAGTTTGAAGGGTAATTGAATTACAATTTCCAAGGATGTAATACTGAGCATGCACCCTCCCTTCATTATTTTTACAATTTCATACCCTAAATAAATAATTGAAAGTCAATTAATTAAATAATAATAATAATAATAATTCAACTGTTCACCTTTTTTTTATTTTTTTATTTTGTACAATTATAAAAATTAAATAATAATATTTTAAAATTATATATATATATATATTAATTAATTAAAAACAATTACACATTACTTTATTTAAACAAGTAAAAGGATTAAGCAATTAATTGCATAATATAATAAAAAATAAATTGTTAATCATTTGAGAAATATTAAATGCATGCAATATATTTTAAAAATAAAGAAAGTAATTATTAATTTCACTAAATTAGATAATTAATTTTATATTAAAAATATTTTATTACGTTTTCTTTTTTTTTTTGAAAGGTAATGAAGATAAAAAGGATTCGAATTCTATATTTATTTATTTTTATTGAATTCTATATCAATCTACTAATTTTTATTCAAATTTAGATTTTTAAATGAAAGAATAATAGTAAATATATTTTATTTTCTTATGAAAGAGAGAATTTAATATTTACAGGTCAAGAGATTACAATTCTGGTAGATAATAAATAACTAAAAAAAATCAATATTTTTATATGAATAATTAATTAAAAATTTAAAAGGATACAAATATAGACTTTATAAAAAATTTAAAATAATAATAATAATAATAATAATAATAATAATAAAGAAAGGCTGAAAACTAAGAAATGGAGGGTTTAAGTGGAGAATGAAGAGATGAGTGCATACATCGAGGACAAAACAACAAGAGAGTAAAGGATGAGTGATCTCCAGAGGGATATGTGTGAAAATGTGTGTGGAAGTGTCCAGAGGCTAAGCCAGCAGCCCAATCATGAGCACTGACAAGCAGATACTGGGAGCTACCTTAGCTGTATTACATTTACATGATCACTCCTTATCATCATCATCCCCAACTTCCCTTGAATTCGATACCTCGGAAATTGTTCCTCTCTCTACTTCATTCTATGCTCAACCCTCCCCCTCTGCACTTTCTTTAAGGACTCCTTCATGGAACCCATGCCACATGCCACCACCACCCCTTCTTCTTCTTCTTCTTCTTCTTCAATCCATTACTACAGCTAATAAATAAACATTTAATTTCTCCATTACAATCTGGCCCACAATGCATCATGTAAACCAGTTACAGCGTTTTACACAACAAAACTATGCAGTGTACAAAATAAATAAATAACGTGTAAATCATGTGCATCACATATAAACTGTCGCTCAATTTTAAAATCCAGAAAAACAAAATCTTAATCAATTTCAAATGGGAGTTAATAGACAGAAAAACAAGGATTAATTCCTACTTTCTTCCATCTTCAATTTCTAACAGCTTCCTGGAGCAAGAAAGGAAAACTAAATCTATCAATAAACATGATTCACCTCAACCTAATCAAGCTAAAAACTGAACCACCCACATTACAATCGCATTTATCTCGATATATAGTTGGACCTAAAATTTCTTATCCCATCATCCATAATAAAATAAATTGAAGATAAATACTCTAGCTTTTTCTTGTTTAACCATGAACAGACCTCAGAGCGGGTACTGGCACCATAAAAATGCAATTCGAACCTGGTCTCACAGTACTGTTGTAAATATTCAAGCACTTGAATGCACTCAGATTTCCACCAATCCCACTACTCCCACTCTCCACAGAAAGTACTCTTTGATCTTCGTACAGGAAATCCTTCACTGTAGTGCCATTACAACTTTGAAAATAATTGATACCAACATCACATGCATACTCTCTTCCATTCTCATTCACTTGTATGTCTTTACATTGATCTTCAATGACTGTGTCTTTGTTGTCCCCGTTTTCTTCTTCACTGCTACAGTTCTCAAGCTCATTTTTCACTTCTTCTTCGTTGCCACAGTTATCAGTCCCATCTTCTTCTTCTTCTTCTTGTTCTTCTTCTTCTTCTTCTTCTTCTTCAATGTGACAATCATCAAGCTCTTTTTCTACTTCTTCATCTTCTTCTTGTTCTTCTTCTTCTTCTTCTTCAATGTGACAATCATCAAGCTCTTTTTCTACTTCTTCACAATACTCGAATTCGTTCTCATTTTCATCTAAATCGTCAGCGAAACCACGTGGACAGGGAGGATAAACTTCATTGTCTAGCGGAACAAGCTTCAAGGTAAGACGACCATTGCATCTGTGAGCCTGGAAGTACTCATGATGCTTCACCCTTTCTTCTCTAATAATCAATCTTCCATCATCCGTATAGTATCGCCTCATGACCCAAGGCATATGGCAAGCCAAGTTGCCAGTGCGTGCGAGAGAGGGTATTGGTGGTGGAAACTCCTTCACTGCGCGATTTTGATCCCTCTTACTTCGTCGTTGACTGAAATCCTGACTCTTTGCTACCTCTGACGACGATGTGAAGATATCATCGTTTTTTTTCAGATCAAGACAGCTTTCAACGCCAATGTAGTCCCCAATGAGGGAAGAAGAAGGTGGTGATGAAGAAAGAGACGCCATGATGCTTGAAGATGCACTGAATTCACCAATATTGGTGAGTTTTTCTTCTTGTGAGGAATTAAGGGTCAGGCTCACAAGATAGCGATCACTGTTGTTGGTGCAGGTTGTCAATGCAGCAGGGTTTTGGGTCTGCATTTTAAAGGCAAGAAGAGAAGAGAGGGTATATGTTGGCCTTTTCGGTGGTGGGAGTATCAAGCGTAGTTACAGGTAGTGCATGAAGAGAAAAGTGTTGGCAGTGTGGCTAATCAATTAATACTAGCAGTTTAAAATAGAGGAGACAGTATATGTTATCGAGAAATGCAGGAAATTGAATTGAAAGGTAGAGAAAGATGGTGGCAGAGACAGCTAATATCTTGACGTCAACATTTGGTTCCTTGTGTGAATTGGAGATTTTCACAATCTGTTGCCATTATAAACTTACCTGCAAAAAATTCAAATCACACCACACGTTACTACAAGCTACAAAATTCCATATACAAGTGTTCATCTTTTACCAGAAAATAAAAAGAAAAAAAAATCACGTAAACATTTGCATTACTAGAAATCAGAATATACGTTATAAAGAAAAAGCTGGACTGCAAATTAAGCTGATTTTAGAGTGTCTATGGGTGTATGCATTAGGGATTTGTAATGCTTGTAACTACTGGAAGAAATTTATGTACACGTGGGGCAGCATTCTTTGACACGTGCAGATATTTTGGGGCCACAAGATAGAGTGCTATCATCATCAATCCTCCATAAGGTCATAGAATGGATAATTTTACGGCAGATAGCAATTTTTAGGAATTGGGATTCTTTGCACAAACAACAACCCCAACAATAGTTGCATAAGATTTTATCCATAAAAAACTGAAATGCCAGAATGAGAAAAACAAAACAAAAAAGAAAAAGGAAAAAGATCTGGCATTGCAAATGCGTAATCAGAAATACAGGCAATATAAATATATTATCCTTTGTTTGGAAGTCAAAACATATTAAAAATCTAAATATAATAATTAATCAGTGACAATGGAAAACAATGATAATAATGACCCTAAAAATTATAATGTTATATTGATATAGAGAATGCATCGAAAAACAAATCAACCAATTTACATCCAGATGAGAGACGATAGGAAGGAGAAGTTGATATTTGATTGAAGATGAAGGAAGAATGTAGAAAACAAGAAAAACATTTGGCAAAGAAGGAGAAGGAAAATCTACGAACAGTTGATGAACAAGATGAAAATGGGTGGGAATTGATAAGAGAAAAAAGGAGATAAATTAGAATAATAAATGAAGATAAAAGGAACTCACCAGAGAAATTGAAGGAAGAGAGGAGCAGGAGATGGGTTGAAGAAGGCAGGCACATCTCCTCTCTCTCTCTCTCTCTCTCTCTAACGCTCTCCCGTAGGCGTTTCCACCTAAGAGGAGAGTTGAGAATAAGAAGATGAGCAAACCTCACGACAACTCAGAATATGAGAAGATACAAACAGCCAGACAGCCATGTATAGGCAGCCACAGATACATTTTCAAGATTTTCCTTTTTTGAATTATTATTATTATTATTATTTTTTTATTAAATATCAGTAATTAAAGATGAATCGAAAAGGTGATAATCAAAGTAAATGTGGATTAAAAGTCTAATCAGAGGATTAGAATTGTTAATTAAAGTCGATCACAGCCAAGCATATGCTTTTGCTTTATTACCTATTTTAGGCGTTATTATATATATATATTTATAATTAATTGCTTTTCTCAAAATGGATGAAGAGAATATTAATCACCACATATTTTAATAAATCAATGATAATTTAAATTGTTTGAATTTAAATGAGTTGGCTATTTAGATTCATGACTTGGGTAGATGCATCTCTGTTAGCCATTGATGATATAAGCTTGAGCTGGATATATATGGGCGATATTGATTCTTGGTATTGTATGAATTATTTATATTTTTATAAACCTGAAACAAAGAAATTACTTATTGGATAAAAAAAAATCCATTTCGTGTCACATTCAAGTGGGACTCATTGGACCTATTTTCAGGTGATCTCCATCTCCATGTACAATTGTAAAGTGAACAAACAACATGCAGTCAATAATTTGATATAAAGAGATACTAGCTGGTTGGCATGCTTTCCTTCAGTCACTCGAGCATCCATGCTTTTACATATCAACCCAGAAGCTTGGAACTTGATAAGAAATATATATATAGATGTCTGTCAATTATTAAATTCCATAAGCTGAATAGTCCTTATCCACAAATATGAATTCAAACATCAATCATTCATCAAAAGAACCTTAGTTCCTGTAGCCGTATTGTTGAAAATTTGGAACTCAATCTGCTATTTATTTAGATGGTCAGAGTTACAAGATCCTGGTACTTGAGTTTTACCAGGAGAGGACAGAAGAATCACATGGTCAACAGAACAATGGGACAAGACACGTCCAGTTTGTAAAGCAGGTGATCTAAACCATCACTGCAGAGGAAATTCAAGGAACAAATCAAAGTCAGAATACATCGTACATGGATATTTTATTATGCAAGCCATGAAACAAGAAAAATTCAGGGCACATGGTGTTCCCAGATCAACATTGTCTGGAAGTATGGACAAGGAGTAGAAAAGCATCAGGTTTTTTAGAAGAATTGTCAAATCAAAAGTAAAAGATAACAGAAGAGTTCCAACTCATGTGAAATCTGTCAGTGGAGCACATTGGTTGTACAAAGTTGGGGAACTTTCACTTGCTAAGTGGTGCATATCAATCATATCGTCCCATGACTTGAGCATACTCGCACTAGGACAATATAACTTCCACTCGCAACCTCACTAATAAACTCATTCAACAAGTTCATCGCAATTTGACTGACTTGTATATACATATATATATATATGTCCTAAATTACGTTTGCAAAGGGATAGTCTTCTCATTAATCAGAAATTGATGAGATGTTAAGCTTCACATTATGGAAAATGGGTTGTGTATCGGATCCTCGTCCACGAGCATTTTTCCTAAATACTCAGCCGGTATTTAGCTATCAATAATAACCCCCAAAAACAAAAAGACGACGACTCCGCTGGGGATCGAACCCAGAATCTCTGGTTCCGTAGACCAGCGCCTTATCCATTGGGCCACGGAGTCCTTATGTAACAAGTAGAGACCAATATTTTTTAGAATAATAAACTACATATATAAATGATGCAGTCTAGATCTCCCATGATATCATAAATTAACAGAGTGACGAGCTCTTCTGGTAGAACCTGAAGACAGATATAATGTCTTTTCAGTAAATTCTACTGGTCATTTCACCTCTCAATCATTTTTCATTGTGGATATTATCTATATTCTTTTTTTTTAAATGAAATAAAAAACAATATGTATGAAAATTCAATTTCAAATGATTGTTCTTTATATTATTTTGTTTGGAATGAATAACTTTATGAGTTTAAAATTAATTAATTAATTAATATATATATATATAGTAGAAGTTGGGGAGTGAGTTCAACACGAAAAGAGAGAATTATATATTTCAATATTATTGGTGAATTTAAATAAATAATAAAAAAAAACATTGCAGAGTATAACTATTTTTTTATCTATTCAAACTGAAGAAAAAAAACAAAAAAGGAGCTATTTCCCATTGCCTTTTCTTTTTTTCTTTTTTCTTAAACAAGGAAAAGTATCAATAATTTATAAAATTTCCCCTCTCAAGTCAATTTCTCTTTTTCCCAACTTTTCCACACGTCCAAACAGAGCTCAAAACAGCTCCTTTTTTACGAACGAATTTTAAAAATTCAAAAAGCTCCGCCTATGCCTACCCTTTGCCTTCTACTTTTCCGCTACCCGACGCCTAGACGAGTCTAAAACAAATAACCATTATTGGCCTCCTTGCGCACTGCGCCTCCCCGCGCACTTTAGCACTCCTTTCTCTGTAACTTCAAAAGCACTGCTCTCTTTCCTTCTCTTACACACACTTGCACGCGACGATGCCTGGGAATCGTGTCCTTCCGTTGCTGCTCTGCTTTTGCTTTCTGTTTCATGGTTCGATTGGAGTTTTTGCTCATGGACTCGCATTCTCTTCCAAACTTATTAATCGTTTCTCTGATGAGGCTAAAGCGCTGTGGATTTCTAGGAATCGTAATGTGAGTCTCGATTCATGGCCCAAAAGGAATAGCTTTGAGTATTTTCAGTTCTTGCTTGCTAGTGACTTGAAACGCCAGAGAATGAAGCTAGGTTCGCATAACCAGTTGTTGTTTCCGGTACAGGGAAGCGATACTTTCTTCTTCGGAAATGAGCTTGACTGGTTTGTGGTGTTTGAGTTCTGTTTGGTTTCCGAGAAAGTAAAAGAAAATAGTCACATTTTATCTATATTTTGTCTTGTGCAGGTTACATTACACATGGATTGATATAGGTACACCGAATGTATCATTTCTTGTTGCACTGGATGCTGGGAGCGATCTGCTGTGGGTCCCCTGTGATTGCATACAATGCGCACCTTTGTCTGCCAGCTACTACAGTTCATTGGTATGCAAGCCATTTACCATCCTTCTCCTTTTCCCTTTCTTCTAATTATTTTTTTTCCTCGTCTACAGGTTGCTTAATAGTTAATACATGCCAGAAAATTTAAAACTGGGAATGTGGTAGTAGTTTGAAGTGAAATAGACTGGTTTAGTAGTTCAAACTAAGAATTGGGTAGCAGGTTTAGCGTTTAATTCCCAATGATTGATTTGTAGGTGCTCCCTTGTATTTGGGGCATCTAATTGTGCAGGAAAGAGATTTAAGCCAGTATAGTCCATCTTTATCCAGCACAAGCAGACACCTTTCTTGCAGCCATCAGCTCTGCGAATTGGGTCCCAACTGCAAAAATCTCAAGGAGCCCTGCCCATACATTGCTAACTATGATGACCCTGGAAATACTTCAAGTTCTGGATTTTTAGTCGAAGACACACTACATTTGGATTCAGTTAGCGAAAACGCAACCCGTAGAAGGGTGCAGGCTTCAGTTATTATAGGGTGCTTATATTATTCTTATCTTGTATTTTTTTGAATGTTTTTCGTGATTTCTTTTGCTTCAATTTTTTGCGCTATTTCGTTTCGGATGATACAGCTGTGGTAGAAAGCAAAGTGGTGGCTATTTGGACGGAGCTGCTCCTGATGGTGTTATGGGACTAGGGCCAGGAGACATTTCTGTTCCCAGTTTTCTAGCAAAAGCAGGATTAATTCGGAAATCTTTCTCTCTCTGCTTTGATGAGAATGATTCGGGGAGAATTTTCTTTGGCGACCAAGGGCATGCGTCTCAAAAGTCAACACCATTTGTGCCTATACAGGGAAATTAGTATGAAATCTGCGTATTCCTTTCAAAGTTATTCTTTTTTCCCTTTCATCTTTTTTTTTATTTTATTTGCCAAAGCACTTCTCCTCTTGACTGTTCTTTCGACTTTCAGACCCAAAAGTATTCTCTCCGTCTGTGTATAATATAACTAGTTCTTTTATTGTTTCAGTATTGCTTATTTTGTCGAGGTGGAGTCTTTTTGTGTTGGTAATTCTTGTCTTAAGCAATCTGGGTTCAAAGCAGCTGTTGACAGTGGTGCATCTTTCACATTTCTTCCAACTGAAATTTATAATAAAATTGTGTTGGAGGTGCATACTTGGACCTGTAATGTTCAATATGTTTAACAGTTCATTATTTTATGGCCTATAAGAAGTAATTGCTTCCTGATTACAGTTTGACAAACAAGTAAGTGGACAAAGAATTAGCTACCAAGGAGGCCCATGGAATTATTGCTATAACTCCAGGTTTGACTGTATTCTTGGAGAGGTTTGCCAGCCTCTTTTCTTATTTCATCCATAACTGATTCTGTTATTTTTCTTTGGAACAGCTCACAGGAGTTCAATAATATTCCTGCCATGAGACTCCACTTCCTAATGAACCAAAGCTTTATAATTCATAATCCCACATATTCCATTCCCCAGAATCAGGTATTGGATCCTATTCTCATCTTTTCTTTATTTGAATGGAACTTGGAGACTGTATATGAGAACATTGTGGATGAAAAGAAAGTCAGGACAAAAAAATGGTGCGACAAAAGTATTGGAGAAAGTAGGAAGCGTGTGCATGGATTTCTATGGGTATTGTGTCCAATGCTTGAACTGATTCAATAAATCTGAGAAGTGATTAGAATGAGCCGTAGGAGGTTTTTGTTGGTAGAGGTTGAGATCCATCTTCTAACTTAGCATTTCAAATTGAAGGTCCCATGTGAGTCCAAATCTCATTAGGATGGGAGTTGGCATTTTTAATTTGATGGTCCTGATGGAGAAGGATTATCCCTGTTGTGCAGTTCAAACCATGATATGCGGTATGCCTGTCCAATAAAGACAAAAGTAACTTGTTTCTTATTACACGTCATGCTGGCATATAATATGGATAGTTCTAGCAAATTTAGCTGTATTTTTTTCAGTTACATAATCATTCAGAATGCATAATCAATCAGAATATAGAGCTTCCGAGTTTCTTCTTCTTTTGTTTTTTCTTGCTTTCTTAACAGTGATTATGATGATTAAATGTGAAAAATTTACACATCACCTTGTTTTGAAAAATATTATCTGGACTTTTAAGGTGCAGAAATTCACCATGTTCTGCCTAGCTCTCCAGCCAACAGATCTCAACTATGGTATCATTGGACGTGAGTATTACTCTGTCTTGTAGCTTTGCATGCATATTATTTTTCCCAGTTTCTATAATCACTGATAAACATGTAAATTGCAGAAAACTTCATGACAGGTTATCGTGTTGTTTTTGACATGGAGAATTTGAAATTGGGTTGGTCTAATTCAAACTGTAAGTATTTTGTGTTTTATTATCTGAATTCTTAAAAATGTAGATGATTTTGCTTATTTGAAGTATATATTTTTCTGAATACACTGAACCGTTGATTCTTGGAAATTTCTTAGTTGGTTAAAAGTGCTCGTGAAGAATTTATATGATTGATAGAATCAACTCCCAAGGAAAAGAGAATCTGACATAAAATAACCTGTTTGCTTTCTTGTTTCATGTGCGCAGGTGAAGATATAAGCGACAATACAGAAGTAAACCTGGCACCGCCTCCAAATGCAAAATCTCCAAACCCGTTGCCAACTAATGAGCAACAGAGCATCCCAAATAAGCATGCAGTTGCACCTGCTGTTGCTGGAAGGACATCAAATAAACTCTCTGTATCATCCCAGCATATTCCCTCTATGCTTCATTTAATGTGTTCATTGGTCTTGCTACTGCATTGGTGTTTGATTGTTTTGTAGATCTAATATCTGTCCCACTCTTTTCTGCTTGTAAATCCCGTTTATCCTTGTGAAGCTCTTCCAATTTCCATAGGGTTTCAGCATTTCTGAAGATCATTGGATTAGTTTTGGTAGAGAGAGATCAAATATCTTCTTCATGTAGGGTGGTTCAGCTGATTGCTAACTTGTGTATTCGCATGGTATATATAAATGCTAAATAGTGTAGTTATCGCTAGTTAATGCATTTGTCAGACTACCTTTGTAGACAAGGTATGGCCATGTCCCCTAGTTAATGCTAGTAGGGTTGGCGTATGTGGCCCGACGCACTAACCACTCCTTTACCTATAAAGGGTACAGTTTTGAAGGAAAATCAGGTGGCAGCCTTATGCAACTTTGGGAAAGCTGTGTGTTCCAGGACTCCATGCTAAAAAGCTAAGCCTAAGCCCTCTCAAAAGTTCTGCAACTTCCATACCTAATGAAGCTCATGTGATAATGTGTCATGAGCAATATTTTGAGTGATAATGCCCACAATATAATGCAAAAGTATTAAATTGATAAATCACATTAATATATGATGATTGAATTGAAGAGTGTCAAATCAAGCAAGGCAAAAAAGATAGATTTGATTTCATGGAGATTGCATTAGGTGGAAAGTAATTATTAATTAGTGAAAAGACATGAATGATATTAACGTTTTGTAGAGGCAGGAGCATCGATGATAAAATTCCCATGAAACACCAATCTCTTTATATCCAGGAATAGTTTTAAAACCATAATTGTCTGCTAAAGAATGCATATTTGTATATTTTATAGTATGTTTAATATATTTTAAGTATTTAATTTTAATTTATTTTTCTAAAATTTTTTGAACTTGATGAAGGAGTTGATTGAAATTTTCTGAGAGGCCTTACAGGAGTCCTATTGGGCTTCAGCTTCTTCTCATAATCAAATTAAAGCTTAAATTTCTCTCTCAAATTCTTCTCTGTAAATTTTAGTTTTTTTTTGTTCCAAAAAATAATAATAATGCACAAATTTCTATTCATGTAAAAAAAAAAGATATTATTTTTTATTTTAAAATTAAAATATTAATTTATTTTTTAAATACTTGAAAATATTTAAAATTTGAAAACAAGAAAGGCAAGTATAAAAACTCAGCAATTCCATAAATGGAAAACACCAACTCATAAATTCCTTATTAAAAGAAAGAAAAATCTCAATAAACATCCAAACACACACAAATCAAAATCTAGCAATGAATTTTTAGATTTTTGATTTGAAGTATAGCCATTTATAACCTTGTGACTTATAGTACTATTTGAGTTAAAAATTCACTACATTTATTTTACATTAAAACTTTTAGTGAAATTAATCCTATTTAAATATAATTATATAATTTAATTAATGAAAAAAAAAATATATTATCTGCAATAAAATGAGATTATTTTTACAAAATTAACAATCGTTGAATCGGTCATCTATAACCCCACTTAGACGGAGACATATTCGGACATCATGTTTATATATTTTTTTTATGAATTTAGAAACATAGTTTTGTGTACAATATATATATATATAAATTTTAATTACATTTGTCGTTTGAACTAAATGAGCGCAGAAGATTATCAATTAATAATGAAGAAAAGCATAAGAGAAATTAAAATCATTAGTCCTTAACCGCTAAATCAAGTCACAGGTTATGAATCATCCAATCAATCTGTCTCCATTTACAACCATCTCTTCTCCCTCTGCTCTCCATAACAAACCTTCTTTTAAGGCTTCCATCGATAGTTCTCGTGCATGCTCTTATATACAAGCTTTCCATCTTTTATAAAATTATCCATGAATCAAGATGGGTCGTGTTAAACTTGAGATAAAGAAAATAGAAAACAACACAAATCGACAAGTTACATTTTCAAAACGCAGGAATGGACTCATTAAGAAGGCTTATGAGCTTTCAATTCTTTGTGATATTGATATTGCTCTTATTATGTTCTCTCCTTCCGGCCGTCTTAGCCATTTCTCTGGGAAGAAAAGGTGACCTGCTATATGTTCTTTCTTTTTCTTCTGCATCTTTCCTTTTCCTACATTTCCATATAAGCTGTTGTAACTATTTATAGAATTCTTTTCTTTTTTTTCCTCCATTTCCATATTTATTTCCGATTCAAGTTTTTTTCTTTTCTGATAATCATGATCATGAAAAATGGAATTCCCTGCTGAAACACATTTTTTTCTTTTTATGGGTTATCTCAGCTCTGAACCCAAGGATTAGGATCTGCAACAATACTTGTTAGTAATGGCTTTGCCACATATATATATGATAAAATAGTACTTTGAAAAATTCAATTTTTGCATTGAATAATCTTCCCTATATACGTACAAGTCATCAGCTTTTATATGCCTTCTCAGTTCTGATCCTTTCCTTTTTTTTTAAAAAAAAAAAGAATCCTTCTATTATTTCATAGATTTCATTCTTACGAGAGAGTATATATAATATAATATCAAAGTCTACAATACAATAATTCCTTACATGGTTGAAATATCAGGATTGAGGATGTGTTTGCTCGTTATGTTAATCTCCCAGACCAAGAAAGAGATCAGTATGTATGCAATTATTTCTTAATTAATTAGTTTCATCTAAAATGGGTAACTCATTTGATCATCTTACACTGCAACTCTTCTGTTTACAGTGCTACATACCCTGAACATAGCAGACATCCGTATGTGCTATCTACAACCTTTATTTCACTTCTTTGGCCTTCTTTTTAGTTTCTTTATTTACCCTTTATTTTCCTTTTTGCTTCTTGCAGAGATTTTCAAAACAGAGAGGTAAAAACTACACTTTGATCCACTTCTCTTCTTCTCTATATATTAACATAAATAGACTAGATGTTGATGCAGTATTTGCTAAGGACACTACATCAACTTAGGAGCGAGAACGACATTGCTCTTCAACTTGCCAAGTTGGTCTACTCTACATCTCTCTCCCTCTCATCATATATTGTTATTTTTTTTATTTATAAATTAATTTTGCTTATTGCTTCATTTTGCATCCATGCTGCACAAAGTCCTACAGCTATCAACTCTGATGTTGAGGTATATAACAACAGTAGTATTATTCTTTTAATTTCTATGAAATATTCAAAGAAAACACTCTTTAACTAATTGGTTAATGTTCTTCTTTCGTTTTAGGAACTCCAACACGAAGTTGCCAGTTTACAACAACAACTCCAGATTGCAGAAGAACAGATAAGGTTCATTATTCATTTTTCTATCTTCACATTTACTTTGACATATTCCAACTCCAGATTGCTAAAGCTTATGCTTCATCAAATACAGAATATACGAGCCCGACCCACTCAAAATCTCGTCTATGGGAGATCTAGATTCATGTGAGAAAAATCTTGTTGACACTTTGACGAGTGTTATGCAGAGAAAGGTGCATGCCCACCAACTTAATCATTCTTCTTAATTTCTATTATTGATAAAATTTTCTTAATTACATTCCAAGTATTTATTATTTCATTTTCCTTGTTGCAGGAATATTTATTGGCCAACCAAATCTCTTATGACCCATCTACTATGCAGGTAATATATATATATATATATATATATATTATTGAATATTTATAAGTAATAATAGAATTACAATATGGATGAACACTGCAGCAAGGGATGGCAAACTCATTCGAGAATGAGGTTATAGGTTGGATGCCTGATGGGGGTCAAAACCATACCCAGATGTTCGATGCTTCTGCCTCCTTGAATAATCTTAGGTTTGTTGATAATATTAAATTCTCATATCTTTAATTATAAAAAAACAATTATGAAGCAAAGTAGTTTTGGGTTTTGAGACAGAGATCTATCATCAACAATGTATGATCCATTGTTGCAAGGAAGTAGCTCAAATGGAGAGGCACACAGCATGGCAGAGTGCCATGTCACAAACCCTAATGACCATAACTTCTCTACTTGGCCTCAGCCTTATTCCTCTACTGCCCTCCATTCAAATCCCATGCCTTCATCTTCCTTGTACCCTCAACTTCAGGTTTTCTTTCTTTCTTTCTTTCTTTCTTTCTTTCTTTCTTTCTTTCTTTTTTTTAAATATTATATATAAATTTGATAAACTCATGAAAATTTTTGTGTGCAATCAGCATGGAATGGTGGGCCCAAACATTCCAGAAATGGTGCCACATGAGCAGATGGAGATGCCAATGAGTGGGCCTCACTCACAACTTGATAATGAAGCTGCAAATTACGAGAACCAAATCCCTCAAATTAATGGGCAATAAGAAAAATATATACATTGATCAATGTTGCATGATAATGTAAAAAAAAAAAAAAAAGAAAAAGAAAATCTCTCTTGTATCATATGTATTAACTCAATTCTTTTGCTTTGATTTTGAAATGTTTAATTAATATATAGTTAATTTTATATGTGTATATTATATATATATATTAAGCAAAAAATATATATATATATAAAAAGCAATAGACTGTTCTTACCATATATGTAAAAAAGACACAACAGAAAATGCTGTAAGAAAGACAAATGACACATAATTTCTGACAAAGGGATTGCATGAGCATTTGGTTGTCGTCTAGCCTTTTGATTAATTTACAGATTTGACTTGCTTTTTTCTGCCTTTCACGATATATATATATTTCTGGTCACAACTGAGATTTTGCATTTCCCAAGTCATATCCTATCTTTCAACTCCATATATATATATATATGACATGGCACGAACCCAATAAGGCAAAAACTACAAGACATATCCCATGCATGTAACTTCTTGCCAAATTTGAAAACTGCCTAATATTCGTTTTCTTGAGAATCACCTTCTTTTTTCATTTATTATTATTTTTTATTTATAAACAAATGTTTCAGCATATCTACTAACCGTTACTTTGTTCATTATGCTTTGAGTTTTCTTATATATAATTTATAATTCTTTTTTTGAAAGTGAAAAATAATATTATTATAAATAAAGAAGACTTCCATTATATATGAATCTTAATATATTATATTTTTCTAAAAAAATTATTATTTTCAAGTTACATCATCTATTAATTATCATATATATTTACTTAATCAATTAATCTAAAACAATAATTTATTAATAACTTAAATATTATTTTTAAAAAAATCATTTTTCAACTCAGAAATTAAATTATATCTTCCTTTTTGACATAAATTTTTTTATCCTATCCAATAGATTCCTTAGATAAATTGCAATCTTTTTTTTTTTTTTTTTTAAATTACTAGAATGGTCTCCAAGACAAAGAGCAATGCTAAAGAACCTGACCTGATACGCTTTGAAGCACATATATACCTGCCTATAAATAAGACTCTAAAGGGCTTGCTCCTTACCAAAGAAGACAGCGAGAGAGAGAGAGAGAGGGAGAGAGGCGATGGAGAGAGAAACACTCATACTTTTCCTTCCCCATATGAGCATATCACAACCATCGCATCTTCACCTATTTTATTCAACTGATTAGATAAAATCGCAGCTCCCTCTCCTACCATCAGTATCAACCTCTCTCTACATCAAACCAAACACAGACCCGATAGCAAGGTAAGCATACATGTACTTGATTACATCTCCAATTTAATTAGAAATTGAGCTATTCTTTATCCAAAAAGATTTTTTTTTCCCCTCAATTGCATTATACGATTCCTACGTGCCTTATTTGCATGCATTTTGGACAAGATCTTCATGCTTAATTATTTTAATCGGATTTCTTATGGCTTGTTTTTCTTAATCTTTTAATTATTTTGTTTTTCTCTAATTCTCACTGATTTTTAACTAATTATTTTTCTCTCTTTCTGTTCGTGTTATTTTATTTATATATAAATCATATATATATATATATAATTTAATTATTCCATACAATTAATTTGTCGTTATGTGTTTATATATCTACATGTTTACTTCAAATAATCATTACATGTGTGATTACTAATAAATTAAACTATTAAATTAAATCGATTAAATTAAAATTGAGATTTAAAAGAAAGGGGTTATTATTGAAAATTAAAAAGGGAAGAAATGAGTTGGTAGGTAAACCTTCCTTAGATATGACTAAGAAAGGCATATCAAAGTTGTTTTTTTACTTAATTGTTTAAAAAATCCATTATTAGCAAACAAAA
>CAOGCB010290392.1:0-15378 GCA_948266635.1 Cnidoscolus chayamansa
CTGGTACATATAACAAAAACATAGAGGAGTGGCCAAAGAGAGGCGGAGCCAATGGAAGTCTCAGATTTGAAGTTGAGTTGAAACATGGAGCCAATGCAGGTAATCCTCCAACACCATGCATAAGTTAGTTTCGTTTGTAATATCTTTTTGTTATTAACTGGCTGTTCAGGCTTGGTGAATGCCCTGAACCTTCTTCAGCCTATCAAGGACAAGTACTCCGGAGTAACATATGCCGATTTATTCCAGTTGGCCAGTGCTACTGCTATAGAGGTCTTTATTTCTCTCCATATTGAATTAGTATGATGTTTCGCTTGATTGTCAAAATAGTATATTGATATTACACTGACAATTTTAGGAAGCTGGGGGCCCCAAAATTCCCATGAAGTATGGGAGGGTGGATGTTTCAGCACCCGAACAGTGTCCTGAGGAGGGGAGGCTTCCAAGTGAGTGAATTAGTTGTGCATTCGTTGCGGTACTTCGATAAATAACAAACAAACTTGTGTTTCTTTTTCTTGTCCTCTTTATAGGATGCAGAAACTTATCTGGCTGCTGCTGCTTGATTACCTAAATAGAATATCTATCTATATATATATATATATGGGGGCGGGGGGGGGGGGGAGAGGAGGGCGGGCACGGAGAGCTATTCAGAGTCAGGAAATTTCATTTTGTGATTGAAATACCCGAACTCCAGCAAATATTTGATTGGACTGTTTTAACTACCTATATACATGGAGAGACAGAGAGGGGGAGGGGGAAGAGTAAAAGATAGATATTTGCATTCTGTGATTGGAATGCCACAGCCCCAGCACATAGTTGATTGAGCTATTTTTAGCATATACAGTTCTGCTTTTCTTTTTGGAATTCTGGATGGTTCCTTATATTGCTAAAAAGCATCTTGGTTATTCCATATGCTATAATATATTCGGGCAAACTGCCAAACCCATAGTATACAAATATATCAAAGGCATTAGCTGTCAATTTTTCGTTGGGAAAATTAAGCCAATGTAGTTAATAGAAGTATTAAAACAAAACTTATGCCATCTTATTAGCAACTATTCATTTCTCTGTTAAGTGTGGTTCATTTAGTGATATTACGGTGTGTTCTTTGGATTTGTTTATTTAGTGTATTTGGAGCTCTTTGTTTCTTATTGCAGGATAAACAGCTGCAGCCATGCACCTACAGCTTATCTCAGTAGATTTTCTCCATAGTTTTTTTTTTTTTTAATTTCACCCTGAAATTTTAACAGTTGAAGTCAACAAATTTCAGGCTGTTGGATCTCATGGTCTTTTACAGATCATTTTGTTTTTACTTTTTGTTGTGTTTCCTCTTGTTTATCTGAGGCTGCTTGCGGATAACTACTTGTTGGATTCACGTTGGTTTGGAATAGAGTTATGTGGTCTTGGGCACTCCTTTTCCCTAGCTTTTAGGGTGGAGTTACGCCATGCATATTTTCTTAACATCAGAGCCATCCATTCCATTCAATATTGGGTCTATTATTTATGTTTTCCATTCTAGTTGGTCAAAAGCGTGTAGCTTTAAGTACAACTGAGCCTTGAGTTATCTTTTGGGTGGAGTTAGGCCCGCCTTATTTTGTTTCAAACTTGTAATTGATTTTGAAATATTACTATAATGTTCAGGTGCTGATCCCCCTAAGCCTGCAGACCATTTGCGCGAAATTTTCTACAGAATGGGATTAAATGACCAGGTTACCTTAATTGCACACACTTTATTATTCATGCTATATGCATTGGTGCTTGTTGAACTCTTTTACCTGCAGGAAATAGTTGCATTATCTGGTGCACACACCGTAGGAAGGTCCAGACCTGATCGCAGTGGTTGGGGAAAACCAGAAACAAAATATACGGTATTAAACCATAATCTGCTGAGAGTTTTCATATAATAAAATTTACTTTCTGAGCTGCTTACATTGAGAGTTGCTATATCTACTTCCAAGATCTCATATCAAATCGATATGCTTTAACTTAGGATGGAGATTTGCAAATGGTTATTATGCAATTATTTTGATTTATCATATGATACACAAAATTCTTTAGCAGCTATCAAAGCTAACCACTTCTTCTCTTCCTTTTTCTCGCTCTGACACTTGCATAATAGCATGCTTTTGCACACTGATTTTGGCTCACTAGAACCTTAGAATTTTCTTCCTTGTTTTCCTTTCTGATTGATTTTTGCTTATATTAGTATATTATTGGGTGAAGAGAGCAAAAAAATACTGCAATTTTTTTTTAGAAAGGCATAACTTGAGGATTTTTAGGTGGTCAAAAGATGGCTATTGGGTTGACTTCCGTGTCTTGAGAAGTCTTGAATTGGTGTATGTTAAACTATCTGGCCTCTGCAACCTCTTTTAAAGCATAACTGCTGGCAATTATCTTAAGAGAAAAAGTGAAATGCAGTTTGACATGCTAAAATTCTTTTAAGAAAATGTACTATTTAGTCTCTATAGTTTAGTGAAATTAACTACTTAGTCCATATATTTTAAAAAATGTATTAAATAGTCATTGTATTTTCAAAACTGTTAACTATTTAGTCTTTCTATTTATTTAAACTGTTAGTAAAGTATGAAATAATTAAAATATCCTCGTTTTTAATTAGTTTTTGTAATTTCAATATATAACTATTTAATGCTTGTTCAAATTCACAACTATTTAGCCACTGTAATTTCAAAATCACAACTATTTATTCCTTGAAATTAACGGAATAGACTAAATAGTGAACAATCTAAAAAGACATGGAAGGATAAAGTAATTAGTTTCACCAAATCATAGAAACTAAATAGTAATTCTCTCATTACCACTTCAATACCTGTTATACACACATAAACACACACACTTGCTGTCATTATGTACTCTAGATTCAAGTGGATCAATGTATGATCTGTAGCATCTCTGACTCTGTTGACATTTATGTGCATGGGCAATTAAATGTCTGTTTTTGCAATTCCTATCAAGACCCTTGTGTTTCTCCTGTGGAAATGTTTCAGGTATAGTATGAAAAATGAATGAACTGGTAACAAATTTCAATAAGAGTAAGAGATTCACATTTTATATCTTGTATGACAGAAAAATGGACCAGGAGCACCAGGAGGGCAATCCTGGACAGCAGAGTGGCTGAGGTTTGATAACTCCTATTTCAAGGTTTGAATTCAGAACTCACATTTTATATCGTAAGAAGAAATTTATGAGGGGATGGTAAAATTCTTGTTTCTCGATTTTAATTTTTCTATACAGGATATCAAAGAAAGAAAGGATGAAGATCTACTTGTGTTGCCAACTGATGCTGTTATTTTTGAAGATCCTTCATTCAAGGTCAATTAAATATATTTGCAAGTAAGATGACTAAGAGATGTAGAAATATGTTTTCGGCTAATCAGTTGAAAATTTGCAGGTATATGCTGAGAAATATGCTGAAGATCAGGAAGCATTCTTCAAAGATTATGCCGAAGCCCACGCCAAGCTCAGCAACCTCGGGGCCAAATTTGATCCTCCCCAGGTTTGTTATTATATATATCATGATTCCTGTATTTTAAAAATAGGTTTTTTTTGAACTCTATAGTTCAGCCTGACTTTTGTCTTCCGATGATTAATGTCAATGCCTTGGAAATTTTTGGAGGGTCCTGGAGAAATTTCAACTATGCATAATCCATTTCTTTTGCTTAAAATTGTGAGATTATTATGGTGATGTAAACAATTCTCAGCCTGTATAGCCTTTGATTGATTACATAGTACCTTTGCATGTATGTCTTGTTATTCTTTCTATGTTGCTTATTCTTTCTATGTTGCTTTAAGCCTGACAGGTCCTTACTACATACCTTAGGTTTATACACATGCCCAATTGCTTGCACCTACTATATTTTAGCTTTCCTATTGGCTCACTTCTTGGAAATTCCATTAGCATATTCCGTTGTATTGTAGACTGGCAAACAGTGGGTAACTTTAATTACTAACGGGTGAATCTGAATTTGATGATCAGGGTATTGTGTTACATGGAGTTACTGGAGAGAAATTCGTGGCAGCCAAGTACTCAACTGGAAAGGTTGTTAGCTATAAAGTTGTTTCATTTTATTTTCTGCTCATTGATTATCTGAATTCCTTGCTTTTCTTGGTAGCATGAAGATGCTTGCTTGTAAAATTACAATTTTGCAAATTGTTCATTTTTCCAATTTTCATTATTTGCTGCAGGATTAAGAAACAAGCATCTTGTTTTCTAGTGCCTTATCTTTTAATAATATAGGATGAAGCTGTATGCAAATCCTATAAATACACATCTAAACTTGGCAGTTTAACTGAAGGAGAAAAGAATAAAATTCAATAAGTATTTCCTTTGAATTGCAGAGAGAACTATCAGAGGCTATGAAGCAGAAGATCCGGGCAGAGTATGAAGCAGTTGGTGGAAGCCCAGATAAGCCTCTACAGTCTAACTATTTTTTAAATATCATGATAGTGATTGCTGTTTTGGCATTGTTGACATCTCTTCTTGGAAATTAAGTTTCTATGGTCTCGGAAGGTCCTCAAGAAACAATAGTGTTTTTAAATGTATATGTTAATATGTTGATCAAATAATCACTCAAGTGCATATGAATGAGTGGAAGGTCACATTATTTAGAAAGGAACGAGAGACATTAGTCATCTATACAATCAATCCATTGGTATCTGGGCTCATATTTAGCCACTGATATGCATTAATTTGACGATCTTGAACAAACATAATGCTGTTGATAGACGCTAAATTACATAGAGAATGAAGTTCTTTTCGAAATGGATTTTGCAGTCAACCTAAAGCTTTTTTGTATTGTCCATTTGATTGAAATATTCCATTTTGGAACCTTTCCATGTTATTTGGAAAGTTGTACTATTAATGAAGTGTCATGATTGCTTAAGCATGATCTCTTTCCATTTCTTATTACCTGTTGCAATTAATTTTTGTTGTGGATGCTGGAGGTGTGCTCTGTCGGTGAGCCGTGTGTGTGCATGTTTGACCTAGATTAAATAAAAAAAAAAAAAAAAAACTCAAACAGGAGATGCTATACAGTTCTTGGACTTGTGAGCCAAAGTGTTAAATGACACTGCACTGAGTCCCACCACAATTAAAATTTTATTTGGTGTTATGAAAGTATAGCAGAACTTCATTATTCATATTTATGTGATATAGATCTGTTGTTTGATGGAATATTACTTTCTTGATGCACATTCCCGTTCTATTAGGTGTTGAAGTGCATTGATATGTTCATACTAGTAGAGGCTTTGCCTGAGCAAGTTAAATGTCGTGGCATTAGGGTCGTAAAATTTTTCTCATTTTCTAGCATAAGCATCAAGTATATGTAGAAATATGCTGCGATTGATATTAGCTTTTGCAGAATCTGGCGTTTATATATGTCAAAAATTTCTGTCTCTATCTTTAGGAAGCTTGACTAGCCATTTAGAATCTTTTAGAATTTATCAAATCTTCTTTGTTTGGTTCAACCGGGTATAAAACCCACAAAAGGATCACACCATGAAGTGGTCAAGCTCAACTCAGACATGTCAATGATGTCATCCTGATCGATCTCGTTTTTGGTCAAAGGTCAAATCTCAACAAAATAGAAACGGGCAATATCACGTTCTGGTATAGAGTCGGTGAGGCTAAGGCAGGATTTGGAAATACATTTTCCTTGACGCCACGCCCAAATTTGATCGGAACTATCTACTCTCAAGCTGTCTATTGAATATTTTTATTAATTTGAATAAATATTAAGTTGGAAAGAGGTTATTAACCTATGACCCTGTTCATACTTAGAGTCCTCTTAACAAATTTAAAAGCTTTTTCCTTTTTTTTGAAAAAAAAAAAAAAACTGAACATAAGCTGGATTGGGAAATCAAATTCTAGGAGTGGACATAGATTTAGATGAAAGGATTATTAATTCAACTCTAGAAGCCTCTTTTCCTAATTAGGCTTCAGCTGCTCCTTGGAACGATTTCTTGCAAGAAAAAATACAATAAAATGCTAAATTTTTCATTAAAGTTCAAATAACCCTTCTTTTACCAAAATAAAAATCATACAGTTTCCATTAAAATATAAAATTTATTATTTTAATCATTATTATAAGAACAATAAAAGTACCATTTTATCTCTTTCTTTGTTTAAAATTATATATACTGAAAAAGAATCCTAAATGAACTTGTACCAAAAGGTGATATACCCTCACCTTAAGGGCCCTCACACCCCGGCCCGACAGGATTGTGGAAGGGTAAATCACAGTGATCCAGCGATAGTCAAGTTGGAGGCCTTTAACTCGGTGCCCACAAGGTGAAACTCTCACACTGCGGCTGCCGAGAATCGAACCTTGGACCTTATACCAACTCTGCCACTTACTTACCACTAAGCTAAGCCCATGCGGGCAAAAATGAACTGTTATTGGTAATTGGTAACCGTGACTTGGAACTCTTCATTTATTTTGGTTTACTTTCTATCTTTTACTAATTTTAGCTTCTTTTTCAATTTAACAATTTTTAACTATTTACACTATATACAGGGTTTCCCTTTATTTCTTAACAGAAAAAAGAAATCAACAAACAATTTTGTATAAAAGTTAAATCCAAAAGTTGCAATTTTAAAATTATCAAAATTTTATTAATTTTTAACTTTTTCAAATTATTCACTTTTTTTTTTTACTTTATATATAGGATTTCACTTTATTTCTTAACGGATAAAAAAAATCAATAATAATTTATATAACATTTAAATTCCAATTTTAAGATTATCAATATTTTACTAAATTCTAACTTTTCAAATTAGTCAACGTTTTTTTAATGAGAAAATTAAATTATGTACGATGATCCCATCCTCATTTATGAATTGATAATTGATATGTTCATATTTCAGAAAAATATATATTTAATAATTAAAAAATATATATTTTATTTAAATTCATAATAAACATTGTAATTTTGGAATTTGCATGTTACACTATTTTCTTTAGTAGATTTTTTTAAAAGTTGATAGATATTTTACATAAAATTTCAAAGCTAAACACTTCCATTCTATAGAATTATAATAATTACAATTATTATGCCTCTTTTTTTTACATATAATATTTATATTTATATTATAATATATTCCAATTTAATAAATTAGATGTTATTTAGGTTTTGATGAAAAATTGAGTTTATTTAGATTTTCTGCTGCAATAATGGGCAAATTCCTCCTCGATTCATATGTCTGAAAGCACTCCCGGCATTTCTGCTATCTACGCGGCAACAAATCCTCTTTATCTCAAATAAAGACAAATATAAGAAGATGGAGTATGAAAAGCACATTAGCAAATCACCACAGATCTTGAGGACATCATTATTAAAGCATGGAATCAACCAATAGTAGATGATCATTTGTGTTACTATGCATATCTAAACTCATGGGATGTACATGAAAGCCCAAGTATCATTATCTTAAAAACTTTGTAGCCAATTGTCATGATGGTTTAATTCTAAGTAAATCTTGAATATCAAGATAATTATTTAAACCCAAAAAAAAAACTGAAAGGTTCAAAGGTAATTAAAAACGTCAAAATATGATTAGATTTTTACATTAGTGAAAGAACAACGGTAAAAGCATCCCCAAATTGGGTGTAAGTTTTACTTTGGTTGTTGAATCCATAAAGAGGGTGAGGAAGAAGAATCCACAGAACTTGGTCAAAATGGGCAGATTTCCCTTGAGAAGATGATGCGAAAAAAGCCAGAAAAGTTTTGAACTTTCCTTCCCCTAAACTGAAAAGAAATAAAGAAGACCATCATATCTCTGTTGCCATTTCTTGAAGCACATGGGTCAGCGGTTGCTTTCTTAATCATAGCTTCCATGGAAGCATCATTGCTTTCGAAGCCTTTTGTTTCAAATATCACATTTATGTAATACTTGCTTTTGCTTTCTTTATTCTTTTATCATCCACCCTTTTTCTGATGTAAGCAATAACAATTAGATTTCCTTTATATATATACATACATCAGAATATGGCATTTTTCTTTTGGTCTAAAGTCTATGAATTGTGTTAATGCAAAGATAATCCAACCCAAAGACTTAGGCTGAAAAGAAGTGTTGCTGGATGCCTCTCTCCCATCATTATAGGAGGTAGAAAAGAGATTAATTGAGCATAATTATTGTTATTTCCCTTAATTAACGCCAAATTATTATGATTTATTTTTTTTTTACTTAAACAGAAATTGATGGTCTATGAGATAAGGAAGATTATTCCAATTAAGTAACTATAAAACATTGAATCGTCTTTTTAATAATAATAATAAGTGTTAGGAGGAGATTTTAGTAAATGTTGTTTAGACAGAGTGCTGTGTTTTTATTAGATGTTTTCATAGTGACAATTTGCATAATTTTTAATAAAAAATTTGTGATGAAAGGAAGCTAACATAATACCAAGCATGATGGATGATTAGGTTCAAATTCCTCTCCACTTTTCCCTAACCTAACCTAACCACTTTCTTCAAATGCAACTTTCACCATAAGCCTGCCCTACTTATATTTAACATTTTCTAAAAACTATAATTTATTTTATTATTATTATTAAAGTGTTACATATGTTTGATGGGTACTGCCAATGGTAGTTTTCCCCACAAATCCAAGGTTTTGTATCCCAAGCAGGAGCATGTTTTAATGAGTTCTGAGTAGCTGACATTGACAAATATATATATATATATATATATATATATATAAAGACAGAAAAAGGGCTTCCAAGATCTTTCCTTTTTTTTTAAATTCTCAAAGTCATCATCAAAATCTTTGAACTTATCTAAACCACAATTACATAAAAAATAAATAAATAAATAAATAAAAGAGAAGCCATCTTCCTTCCACGCGTTTCTCGATGGTTCAGAAATTTCAAACCAAAGATTCAATATTCAATTTTAAAATTATTACCAGTTTGAAAATTATTTGGAACCACCAACTCCTTTTGTTTGTTTCCTGAGAAATTTATTTTGTCCAGGTCCCACTAGCCTTTTTGATTTAGGTTTGAGATTTTCTGCTCTACGGTTCCTAGGAAAATCCGAACCACAAGAAATCAAACATTAGTACCAACCAATGACTTGCCTACCCATTCATTGTCTTTTCGGCAAATGAGAATGCCCCAAAGCCCACTCAATGTTTCCTTCTTCTCTATTTTAAAAGTTGCGTGAATTTGAGGTTGGTTGGCATTCCATGTTTCTGAGAATTTCTCCATCTCAACCCCTCACCAAATGGCATTTAACATATGGATTTGAAAATTTGGTTTAAATTATATTTAAATTTGTATTAAAATCTAAAATCATATATATATATTATATATAAAATGAAAATGTGTTGGTTGAATTAGCATGAAAACTCATAGAGCATTGAATGGTTTATGGCCTCACATCACATCTATGATGGGATAACTCAATGACATGCAAGATATCTATACTATAAAAATAAATATAATTTATTAAAAAAAAGCGAATGTAATTTAAAACTTAAAATATTCAATAAATATTTATATAAATAAATTATATCCTGTTAGTTGCATACTAATTCTTCATTTCAATAGAATTTTAAGGACAAATTATATAAAAATAAATAAATTCAGACACTAATGCATGTCTTGTAAAATAATTTTAATTATTTATATGTATGTGAAAATATATATTCATAATTATTTTAAAACAATAATTAAATAAATAAATAAAATTTGATTCAACATATTAATTTATGGAAAATGAGTAATAAATTCAACATAAAAAAAACAAAATGATGAGATTGAGATGTATTGATTATCTACAAAAAAAATTAAGATACATTGTCACTATCGTAAACCCTTTTTAATAGATGTCCCTTTCCCTTAACCATTAACAACCCCCCACCTCTCTCCCTCTCTTTCTCTTTAATTGTATATTTATATATATGATTAATTTTGATTGGCTCTTACTTAATTTATCACTTTTACATTCAAATATGTCACTTATTTATACACATCTTTAGATTAATACATGCGATATGACATATAAATATATATATTAATATTAATATATATAAATATATTATATTATATTTTCAACGAAAATATAAATATAAATAATAAATTAGAATGAATATAATAATAATAATAATTAAAGTTTGTACAGATAATGGAAGGTGGTATTTGGCCAATTGTCAACATATGATGAAGAGAAAAGAAAGGCAATAATTTATGAAATGAGGAACATGTAATAAGAAAATATAGAAAGACGATGTTGTAATAAAAACTAACATTCACTTTACAATTTTTAACTTTCTCTAATTAATGTTATTTTGAAATTTGGATATTAAAAATTAAACGTGGAGATATAATAATAATAATAATAATAATAATAATAATAATTTATTATAATTACGGCTACCACTTATTACCAGAAACAGATTTATGCTCCCTCCTTCCTTCCCATTCCATAGCATTAATAAGAAATACAGGGTCCGTTACCGATGCCGGGTTCCACCAGCCTTCTTCTTTCTGTGCAAACTCTCAATTCTCTGCGTAGAAGAACAAGAAGAAGAGGTCAGGTCTCTTGAACCCCCCCCCTCTACTCTCTCTCACCTCCTTCTCTCTGTCTCGCTTCTTACACCCCTTCACGCATCTCTATGCACCCTCCATTATTATACTGCTGAAACATTAAATTCCATTTCTCACACCTCAGTTTCATCAATTTTTCACTCTCTCCTTGCATGGACGGTCCCCTCTCTATCTCACCAATCTCAACGGTCAGATTTCTCTCCCTCTCTTTCTCTCCTATGCAAGAATTCTCTGTCTTCTCTGTGTTTTGTTGCTCTGTGTCTTCTTTTTTTACCTGCCCATGTTTTGTACTACATGCACGATCATAGCTCTGTTATAGTTCTGTGAAGGTTCTTTTTGTATTTGATTTAAATTGGAATTTATGCTTCCCATCAATTTGATTTTATACCCATCACGTTGTTTTTCTCACCAGATAATCTCCCCTTGGATCTGTCGTTACTTACGATGCTCTTCCTCTCAATTTGTGTTCTCAGGCGTTCCCACCAACTTCATCACCATGACAGCTACGCGATTTCTCTCTCAGTTGACTCTTTTGGGCTGTTTCTTGTTTGGTTCATCTAGGGTTATGATATGGGCTGTCGAGGATCCAAGGTCGATGATTTGCCGCTGGTAACTCGTTGTAGAGAGCGTAAAGAACTTATCAAGGCCGCATCTGACCACCGCTACGCTCTCGCTGCTGCTCATGTCTTGTATTTTCACTCGCTAAGGGATGTTGGAGAGGCAATTCGGAGATTTGTTGATGAGGAGCTCGTGATCGCTTCTTCTTCGTCTCCTGGGTCCCCTGTTCTGACATTACCTTCCCGGGAAGGAAAATCGAGGCCAAAATCCAAAAATTCGTCCTCATCGACATCGATTTCGCATTCTGTGGAAGACAGTAGTCATAATAAGGGCAAAAATAAAGAGGATGAGGAGATTGAAGATTCGCATTTGCATTTGTCATCTGGGTCGGACTTGAACTCTGATTCGGGTCATATCCACATCCACGATAGCGAGGAAGAAGAAGAAATAGCGCAGCAACGAGAAGTACCTTCAACTTCTTACCATTTTAATGATTATCCTCCTCAAGGAAATTGGGGCTATAATTATCCTGGTGATAATCCATATCCATATCCATACCCATACCCATACCCAAACCCGTATTCTTTCTCAAATCCTTATCCTAACACGTACTACATGAAGAAGTCTGCCACTCCGGCGAAGACGATGGTGTATGAAGATCCAACGGTAAATGGGTATTCGAGTTATTATGGAAATGGCGGGTTTTTTGGGTACCCGATGATGGCTTCTCCCCAGAAGGAGCCAAGTCCGCAGAGGCAGCCACCGGCGCCGCCATCACCGCCGAGAGTGTCCACCTGGGATTTTCTCAATGTGTTCCAGACGTATGATAATGAAACCGGTGGGATTCCAGCTTATTATTCTGTGGGAAGATACGGGTACGGTTCGAGCGCGAGTAGTCCGGATTCGAAGGAGGTGAGAGAAAGGGAAGGTATACCAGATTTGGAGGATGAAACAGAGCAAGAAGCGATAAAAGAGATGCACAAAGAAAAGAAGAAAGGAAAAGAGCAGAGGAATGGGAATGGCAAATTCAAATTAAGTGAAGAAGTGAATAATAAAAATTATGGAGAGGGTACCTCTAAATCAGTGCCAGTTGAAAGCAGCAATGGGAGTACGGACTCAGTTAAAGGTAAAGAAATCAAGAGCAGTACTAGTCCTGATACATTTCAAAGTCCTGACAGTATTATTTCTTCTAGGAGTCCTAATGACTCCGTGAGAAAGAAAGGAGTGAGCTTTGAGGTTGAGGAGGCATCTACAATGGATGTCGAGTCTTCAAAACCTAGTAGCTTAGCTACATTGTCCGTTCACGGCACTAGGGATCTCCAAGAAGTGGTGAAGGAAATCAGGGATGAGTTTGAGACTGCATCTAGTTGTGGGAAGGAGATTGCCTCATTGCTTGAGGTTGGCAGGTTGCCTTACCAGCGAAGAACCACCTTGCTACGAGGTAGCATCTCAAATCGTTTACTATATTATCTTTATTATTATAATAAATTTTTTTAGAAACTTTCGTGATTGCTTCATAGTTATTTCCTCAAAAATGCTTTTGTGTTTGTTATTTAGTTCTGTTGACGAATTAGCTGTTGACTGCACTTAATATACTGTGATCTGATTGAAGCTTTACAATGAAATAAAATTAGATGCACGTAATGCTTCTGAAATTAGTATTCCCTTAGAGATCACTCATCTATCAATGTTGGATTGGAACTTCAAATATTGAGTTTGTCAGTATGGCATTGACTTGAAAAACAGTCCCCATCCAAAAAAAAAAAGGTCTTTTACTGGAGAATTTTGTTGCTAGGACAATTAGATTCTTTTGTTTTATGATGAGTCCATTCTCTTCGCCAATGAATTTGTATTGCCACACTAGTAATACTCAAATGCTTCCGTGCAGTTATTTTTTCTCGGATTCTATGTCTGGTGTCATCACATCCTCCTACCAAGCCGGTACAAATCTCCTCTAGGGCAATGAAAATTGCAAAAGCATACTCTGGTGAGCCTGGAAATAATTTTGACATGAAGGCTAGAAACCTATCGTCTACCTTGGAGAAACTTTATGCATGGGAGAAAAAACTATACAAGGAAGTTAAGGTACGAAAACCTTAGAAGTAATGTCTTAGTTTTCTTATCTCTTTGTGCATAATTATTTATACCGTTATTTAAGTTAATGCCAGTGCCTGCTAAGGAAAAGAGCTTCCAAAAAAAATGTTATGGGCGAAATTTGTCAGACATTTGATGAGGCAATTATCAACTTCTTTGCTCTTGTTCTTTTCAACATGAAATTTTGTGAAGTGTTTGGAATTTGGAGATGCTTGCATATGTAGATTTTTTTTTTCTTCCCTTTCCATGTGGCCACTAAAACTATTTGAGAGGGGAAAACTGAGTTTCTGTGCAAAGGAAAATTCTTAAGCTTGTATGTGGTAAAATATTGTTTGGGTTTTCAAGTGCTTTTTATATGTCTTTAATTCCTGTACAATCTTTCTTACTATGTCTAGGTGTTTCTGCTGATTTTAGGATGAAGAAAGGCTACGAATTGACTATGAAAAACAGTGCAAAAGATTAAAAAGTTTAGATGAACGTGGAGCTGAATCTAGTAAAATTGATGCTGCTCATGCTTCGATAAGGAAGTTGCTGACAAAAATCAATGTTACTATCAGAACGGTTGATGCCATATCTAGCAAGATACACAGGTTGAGGGATGAAGAATTGCAGCCTCAAATCATTGAATTGATTCATGGGTATCCAACTACTCCATTACTTGATCTACAAGATGTTGGCTATTTGATATTTTCACAACTTACATCATGCGTTTATTATTCCGCTGTCTTAGAAGGCAATGCATATTGATATAAAACTGCCCCCACACTCACACCATAAGTGCATTTTTTTTGCACTGGCAAAAATAAAAAAAGATCTTATGGTCCTGCTGGGGACTTCATCCTCCTCTTTCAATTTAAACTCTTTTTTCATTTCCCTAATATTGGTGCTTTATGGGACGAAAATATTGTAATTTTAAGCTCATAGCTGCATGGTATGCAGAGACATCTATATCAGGGACATTAGCATTGCTACACCACGGTTCCCTTATAGTCTCTGGTTAAATAACTTTCATTCTCTGGCTTTAATGGGGGCACAGAAACTGGCGAGCGATTTTTTTTTTTTTGGATGGTGATTGAATGATTTCATGCTTAAATTCATTTACCATTTTGGGTCTATAATGATAGTGACACTATCACTAGTACTTTTAACCAATTTCTAATAATTTTAAGAGACTGAGGAATAGTTAATTCTTTCCCCCAATTTTTGTTGAACATATGCTCTTCTAGTAGGGCTTTAAGAGTTTGAGTTTGAGTTTAATTTGATATGGTGGTTAAGCTAATTGAATAAATAGTTGAATGTAGCATGCGTAACTTTTTGCTGTCAATTATTTCTTTAAAGCCTGTTATTCATTTGTTTGGCTATGCTAAACGCCTTTTTCATTTGCAGATTGATAAGAATGTGGAAGTCCATGCTCAGATGTCATCAGAAACAGTTCCAAGCTATCATGGAGAGCAAAGCTCGCTCTCTCAAGGCAAATACGGGTTTACAAAGAGATTCTGGCTTGAGAGCTACTCTTGAACTTGAAACAGAGCTAATCAATTGGTGCACCTGCTTTAATAATTGGATTAACACTCAAAAATCTTATGTGGAGTCATTAAATGAGTGGCTATTAAGGTGCCTTATCATTGAACCTGAAGAAACTCCTGATGGAATTGCACCTTTCTCCCCAAGCAGAATGGGTGCCCCAGCTATCTTTGTAGTTTGCAATGATTGGTATCAAGCAATGGTTCGGGTTTCCGAAAAGGGGGTGGAAAATGCAATCCTCAACTTTGCTTCAAGCTTACATCAATTATGGGAACGGCAAGACGAGGAGCAGCGACAGAGAATCAAAGCAGAGTACCTCACAAAGGATTTCGAGAAACGTCTAAAGACCTTGCGCATGGAAAGGGGAAGGATCATGGATGAGCAGGACGCATTGTCAGATAAAGCTATGTCAAAGGTTCCTTCAGAAAATGGAGTTTCACACCTAGATGATCTCAAGGTGGACTTGGATTCAATGAGGAAGAAATTAGAAGAAGAGAGAACTAGGCACAAGGAAGCTAAGAAACTAGTTCATGATGCAGCTTCAGGGAGTTTAAAAGAAGGCTTGGCCCCTATTTTTGAGGCTTTGGGCAACTTCACTTCAGAGGTTTTGAAAGCTCATGAACAAGTTAGGCTTGAAAAT
>CAOGCB010290590.1:0-12811 GCA_948266635.1 Cnidoscolus chayamansa
TTTTTTTATAATAATTAATATTAAAGAAAATAAGTCTCAAAAGAAAAATAAAAAAATATTGTCAAATAACAGTGTTTGTTGGAAAATAAGAATAGAGGAGAGGGTGTTTGGCCACTACCAATTAGTAGGTTGGTTCAGGGATTAGGATGTCCCTTACCCTACCATCAATCGATACTCTCTCTGCTCCGTTTGGCAGGAGGAGGACCACATATACCCCAACTCAATTATCTAACCCAAACTTCCTTTTAACCTTTTTTTTTTTTAATAATAATAATAAATAAAGAAAATCAAGCAATTTGCTATTTTCGTATGTGCTGCAACCAATTGGAGGAACCTTCTCTTCTCTATCTATATATTCCATTGTTCAAATCTTTCTTTTAAAGATATTAATATATGCTAAAATAAAAAGAGGAAAGTGCAAAATAGAGACGTTGGAGGTTGAGTAGGACATGTCTAGCTGTGGAGAGAGGTTTTTTTTTTTATTCGCTTTCTCTGTGCTGATTTAGGCCCCCGTCGTCCAAACATCCTCCACCGTTCCTTCTTACCATCTTTTTCTCCTTATATCTAACCGCTTTTTTTTACCTTATGCATATGGGTCCCTTCTATGACTCACTTTTGGGCCCCACAACCGCCCATAAAAGAAACTCATCCCCCGTCAGCTCCTCCCTTTTTTTTTTTTTCTTTTTATCTCTACTTTTAATACAATCCTATGTTCAAATGGGTGTCTCATTTTTTTTTATATATATAATATTTAAAATACAATTTTCAACTGAATGCTAAAATAAATATAAAGTAGATTTTAGAGACAGTTTGTTTCCCTTTCTTTCAGAAGCAGCGTTTGGGATACTCTCCCAACCTTTTTTTTAATCTCCAAAATGGACGGTGCTTAATAAAATTATCACAAAGGCCTATGACGTCATACATATAGCGACGCAGACGCACCGTGCCTAAGGTGGAATGTGGACCCCGCTCACAATATCTATCTACGTCCCCACCATAACTGGAGGCGCTACACACCCAAAACTCCATTCATATCGTCCTGCAATGCGTGGACTCCACGTCACAGCATCTTCTCAAATACCACTTATCAACTATTACCTATATTTATTTAACAATACAACAACAATAAATTTTAATTTCAAATTAATTAAATTTAATTATATAATTCTTTTAACAAAATAAAATTACAAACAATATCAACATATTTATTTAACAATAATAAAATAAAAACAATTCTATAATAAATTTCATCATTAATAAACACTAGTTCAATATCTATTTTCTAATTACTTCATTTCTAAATATTCATTCTGTTAAAATTAATTAATTAATTAAATTTGCTTTAAATTTAATTAATAATATCAGTAAAGTAACTTAAAATGAAGTTAATTAAAATCAATTAATAATAAAATTAAAATCAATTATATAATAGTATGAAGAGAATTTTCAAGAAAATAATTTATTTTCAATTATTTAATTATATTATTAAAATAATAAAGATAATTATAAAAATATATTAATGATAACATTTTAAATGTGAAATATATATATATAAATAAATATTGTATGTAAAAACAAACCAATCCCCAAATCGAAAACCATAACCTAATGGAAACTGTTAGTTATTTAAAAAAAATATATATATATTAATATTAATTGGTAGAAATAAAGCCAAAAAGGAATTGATTTGAATGCTTATCTGGCCTCCAGATGGACAGGCGCTTTGGTTAAATACACAAATATCACTCCTTCACTCTCTTTCCTAGTTCAGTCTCCAAGCTAAAGCTAATCCCCTGCGATTTCGTTGTTTCTGGGTCTCCAGCACTGTATGAGTTGTACTCTCTTCTTCCTCCTTTTTTATATCTCTCTCTTTTTCACCACTTCAATTCCCCTCAACCTCCTCTTTCTCACCCGTGTTTCTCTTTTTTCTTTTTCTGCTCATGTGACTGCAGTTTGTTTTCCGGCGATACTCTGGCCGGAGTATGGCATATATGTGTGCTGACAGTGGAAATCTAATGGCAATAGCCCAACAAGTTATCAAGCAAAAACAACAGCAGCAGGAGCAACAGCAGCAGCATCACCACCAGCAACAGCAACTTTTAGGCATTAATTCTTTTCCTCTAAATCCCTGGCCCCATATAATGTCTACTAATCCTGGGATCTCCGGTTCGGCTTTCGCCGATCCGTTTCAGGTTCCTCCCGGCGGAGATACCGGAGAACCCGGGTTTCAGTTCCCCCCGATGGAGCACCACTCCACTGGATTCAGGTTTTCGGATTTCGGTGCTGGGGCTGCAGCTGAGTTCGATTCGGATGAGTGGATGGACAGTTTGATGGGTGGTGGAGACTCAACGGATAGTTCGAATCTACCTTCTGGCTGCGACGCATGGCAAAACAATGCTGATTTTGGTCTCTACGGTCCTGATCCATTTGCCACCTGCCCTACTCGTCTCAGCGTGGCTTGCTCTTCGCCGTCCGATCTAAACAGAGTCATCTTCCCGGAAACCCAGAAAAGCCCTAACCCACTTCAAGTCCCAGCCTGGGCTCCATCTCCACCACCTCCTCCGCCGCAAGCGGTAAGGAAAGACGTCGAGGCAGCCCACCCTCCTTCACCATCGACTATAAAAAACGACGCAGTTGTCCCTTCTTCTAGTTCGCCAGAAATCGAGTCAGCACCAGTGCTCTTGAAAGCACTACTAGAGTGTGCCATACTCGCTGATTCAGAACCTGAGAAAGCAGTGAAATCGCTGATTAAGGTCAGAGAATCGGTATCTGAACATGGAGATCCAACTGAGAGAGTAGCCTTTTACTTCACTGAAGCTTTATATAGCAGAGTTTCTCTACAAGCAGAAAGGAGCTTGACGATACTTGAGACTGCCCCCGAGGACTTCACTCTCTATTACAAAGCGTTAAACGATGCCTGCCCTTATTCGAAGTTTGCTCATTTAACAGCGAACCAGGCAATTCTCGAAGCCACCGAGAGCGCGAGCAAGATTCACATAGTCGATTTCGGAATCGTTCAAGGGGTTCAGTGGGCTGCTCTTTTACAGGCATTGGCTACTCGCACCGCCGGGAAACCTGCAAGAATTCGGATCTCGGGTATACCGGCGCCAGTTCTGGGTAAATCTCCTGCAGCTTCTCTGTTTGCCACTGGTAATAGGCTTCGTGATTTCTCCAAGCTCCTAGATTTGAACTTCGAGTTCGAGCCGATTCTGACTCCAATTCAAGAGTTAAACGAATCCAGTTTCCGACTTTATCCGGACGAAGTTTTAGCTGTAAATTTCATGCTTCAATTGTATAATTTGCTGGCCGAAACTCCAGATGCTGTAGAGACTGCTCTAAGGATGGCCAAATCGTTGAACCCGGGGATTGTTACTTTAGGCGAGTACGAGGCGAGTTTGAATCAGATTGGGTACGTCAACCGTTTCAAAAACGCTCTGAAATACTACTCTGCTGTGTTTGAATCTCTTGAGCCGAACTTGAGCAGGGATTCACCAGAGAGACTCCAAGTTGAGAAATTTTTACTGGGTCGTAGAATTGCTGGTGTTATTGGACCAGAAGAAGCGGGAACTAGAAGAGAACGTACTGAGGATAAAGAGCAATGGCGGGTTTTGATGGAAAGTTGTGGTTTCGAATCAGTTGCCCTTAGCCATTATGCCATGAGTCAGGCTAAGATACTTCTGTGGAATTACAATTACAGTACTCTGTATTCTCTGATAAAATCTCATCCTGGGTTTCTGTCTCTAGCCTGGAAAGAGGTGCCACTGCTAACCGTTTCTTCATGGCGTTGATGCGTGGATGTTCCTTGGGCTGGTATTAGTTTCCACCTGGTATTTTTTCTCTGGTGTGGAACAAATTAGTGTCTATACGCAATTGATGGGTGCTTCTTTACCATATATGAAACCAGCGGTGGCCTAGTTATAGCTTGTTATTTTTAATTGCAGGATTATGCATTTAGAAACCCTTTCAAGCTTCCTGTGACAAATTAATCACTTAGTTGTTAGTCTTTGAGTTTGGTCTTTAAATATATGGTGTTCTTGTGCTTTTGTTGGGTTATTGTTTGAAACTTGGAGGACAACAAATTGTAAAAACAGAAAAGGGAAATGAAATTTCAAGGAGACTAGAAAGGTTTCTTTCCCTTGAAATGTTTGTAACTCTGTACATAAATTTTAATTTCTGATACGAGTTTTTATTTTTCTTTGTTCTGTCCACATTCCACTTCAATAGAAAGAGATGATTCAGGATTCAGCAACTTAACTAATGACATCAGATGTTATTTGTTTACTTTCTGGATTCCTCTGTGTGACTTTCTGGCATATATGGGAAACAATGACACCGGAAGCAGTGAAGTGTGTCATAGTCTACAAGAATACACCAGGTTCTGTAATTGGTGTGTTATATAGAGACCCGTTGCTATAATAGTCTGTGGAATTCGGTGGTTACTGATGACTGTAAGCTAATATTTTGATGAGACCAGTACAGTGTGTTCTTTAACATGTAAATGGTTTTTTGATGCAGACCTTTACGCAAAGCTGCGTGTTAGAGTAAATGATCTAACAGGTGGGTCTTTTTATCTACTTGTTCAACTTCTTTTCATCTTTGTTGGCTTCTGATTGCTTTGCTCAGCTATCATTGTCCTTAAATCTATAAATTGAAAAAGACTTCAATTTGTACATGGGGCCATTCTCTGCCAATTGCATACCCTCAGACTGGCACGGGCTCTTTTTTCTCTCTTGATTATGGTTCTAATGCTTGTCCCTTTCATCCAGAGCAATTATCTTCCTCTCATCTTTAAGCACTGATAGAGATTATTATGATATGTTATCTCATGACATTACACCCAGGAAACAAAGGAGGAGAAATCAGCCTATCGTCCACCTCTCCTTCCAATTCCATGACAAGGTAGGCATGATAGTGTCGCACCTTGTCTGAGTGATGGTGACCAATCAAAGTCATCTTTTAGTGAAAGTATGAGAGGTTAGAATTTTTTTGACATGCCAGCGTCCCAATCCTAACCATGATGGATATGCACATTGCCATTCTTATTTATCTAGTAGCCTTCCAACTATTTGTGTCAAATTTTCTTGTTTTCCACCAAAATCTTGCTTTTCCCATTTACTGCGGCTTGTAATTTCAAAAGCTATAATCATTATGTTGAATGAAAATCCTTTCAAGCAGAGGGTTCAAATCAGCCCTGTACTGTAACACACGTCATTTGTAAACAACCTGTTCTCTCCTTAGATTTCAGCCATGGAACGTGAGGTGATGAGGGTTTTTCGCTGCACATAAAAGAATTTCCTCTTGATTTTTTTTTTTCATTTGAATCAAAAGATTCAGAGAAGTCTGTATATAGTTGAAGGGGTTTGATCCTAAGGTCCCCAGAAAGTGGTGCGGTGGACCAATGGGTGGGCCTCCCTTCACTTCTTATTAACCGCATTGCAGTACTCAAATTCTTTAAGCTTCTTAATGGTTAGTGACGATGGTGTGGCGTGGTAGTGTACGGAAGCATCGGCTGTCATGATAATGGTGGTCAACTCTCAACAGCGGCGGTAGTGGTTGATGATGGCAGCAGTGTCTGGTGGAAAACATTAACCAAACTCAAATTCTTTAGTATTATTATAAAGGATTTTTTCTTTCTTTCTTTTTAATAATTAAATTTAAGGAAAAGCAATAAAGTATTGAGGTACTCTTTTAATAAAATTATTTAGAACGTATTAAAATACTTCAAAAAAATTTAAATAATTTATATTTTCTAAATAAAATAAGAACTTTTAAAGTTCGAACTGAAATTGCAGTAAAACTAAGTTACGAACAAAAAAACACAAAATCCCATTGTTCGTAAAACATAAAAAGAAAAGGGACTAATTCAAACCCATAAAATTATTTTGTGATCCATGGGCTCGCTCACCTTTTGTTTCAAGCTGGCCTAACCAATTTCCACATAAATAGGATTTTTATTATTATGGATATGTGTCTATTTATTGTCAACAATCAGCCTTTATTTAGTTTGGCAATTAATAATAATTGAAAAATAAAATAAAAAATATATGTATATATTTCTCCATCAACCATTTCTTTTATTATTTTTAGAACCAAAAAAAAAAAGATTTAAACCTTATATTAATTTGTAAATATTTTATGCATTGGTATGATGTTCGAATTTCCCTTGACCACATGAAGGTGTTTCCCCCACCCACCAGAAGAGAACACTGAGCTGTTCCAGTGAATATGGGGATCTAAATTTGCACTTCCAGTCAAAGATCACTGCTTTTTATTGTAAAAACAAAAACCCAACAAACAAAAATGCTTTCTGCAGGCTCAAACAAAAACCACCGTCGAGAAGCTGAAACATTAAAGAAAAAAAAAATATCATGAAATGGGATAAGCGGAACTCCGTGTGGGTAGCAGCAAGTGTCGATTTCTAGGGCTTTACCCTGTTCGTCATCGCCACGTTGCTTCTGCTAAAATGCTACGCGGCGCGACATAAACTAGCTAGAGGTTTGCAGCAAGACACTACGCCAGTTACGTCGGTTGTCGAATCGGATAAATGTGCTTACCACAAGGCACTGCCTTCTAGCAGGGGAACTTGTATATAAGGACAGCATGCTCGGAAAATCCATGGATCCAAAATGATGAATCAATCTATTAGATTGGCGAGTCACCATACGCCCGCTATTTGTGTGTCCTCCAAATCAAATCCGCTAGGCCATAGGACTGCTAATTCACTGATGAGTTTCCGGCAAGCCACAACAGCTGCGTCGAGCACGCCAGAGAATCCACACAACGTGGACAAGACTCAGAACCCAGATGAGAAAGCTGAAATGGGGTAATGTTTTCTATTTTCGTTTGTTTTGGGTGTTTAATTACGTCCCGAGTTTGTGAAATTGGTTTTTGTAATTTGAAGGGACGTTATGTCTCATTCATTTGGAGAAGGGTATGCAACACGGTCGGATGAAGAAGGGTTCGGTTGTATTTATGGAGGAAACCAGTCGGAAAATGACCAGAAAATCCATGAGAATCACCCGGGTACATGTGCTAATTTTTTTTTTTTAGACGAAAAATAATTGAGCTTCAATTTGGATGGGGGTAACATATTCGATATGAGATGATATGATCTAATGACTTGTGTTTCGGATTTTGTGGCTGAAGATTACGACAAGAGCCAGGGAAGTGAAGTGAAAGAGAAGGAGAAATCCCGGCATCAGACTCAGACTCCATCTTAATTCACCTCTGGGCGTATCGAGGATTTCTTTTTGGTTGTTGTCGTCGTCTCCGTTTTTCTTTGTAATTTAGGTTGAGAAACCGACGTCATAGCTGCTGTGGTTCAAATGAGTTGATATAAATATGTTAACCAGCAGGAATAATTAAAAAAAAAATCAATGAATTATGATCACTTGGAAGTTTTAATGAAAGCAGATTATTTATTTTATAATTGATCCAAAACCAGGAAATCGGGCGATTTTTACCCTCCCTCTAAACATAATAAATCATAAATTAAAAATTAAGGCTGATTGAAATGGATAGTTATACATGAGAATTGCATTATAAAATTTTAAGTTAACATAATATATAAAATATAATTTATCTTTTTCTCTACTATAATATAATATAATATATAGTTTTATAATTATTTCATAAATTATGGTATAATCATTATAAAATAGTAAATAAAATTAAAGCAAGAAGTAATGATTTTTCTAATATGGCATATATTTATTAATGATTTAATAAAAGGAGTTAATTGCCTTTTTAATAAAGTGATGTGTGACTAATATTAGAGAAAATTTAATTAAATAAAATAAAAGAAAAGTAAAAAACGGTGCCGTGGTTGGCAAACAAAGTGCGTGGAGGCAACGCTAACTAAAGTTATCTGTTGCCAGCTCATTCCCCACTACCTAATCAGCAAGCACGCGAGAGGCACAAATTCAACCACGTTCAAGTCTTCTCATCCACCGATCTTTCCGCCTTTCATAAATATTGTGCGTCCATTCTACGCAATCTGCCCTATTTAGTCATTGGATAAGCATTCTCCCTTTTTTAGTTCTTTCATCTTTTGCCTTTGTATCTTGATCTTTATCTTTCAATTAGATCTCCTCTTCATGGGTTCTCTTCAGTTTCTTTGGTTTCTTCCATCTTTTAGATCGCGCTTTGATCTACATCCTGATAGTAGTTTCAACTTTCATCGGAGATATGATTGGGTAGTGAATAACAAGTAGCAGGTTTGTTGTATTCTATAGCCTTTTTCTTATATTGCTTGGTCTTTCAGCTAGGATTTCAGTATCATAAGATATTTCATGAATCATGCATCTGTTTGTTTCAATTTTTACCTCCATGGATCTTTTTAAGGGTAATTTCCATAGCTTTGTTAATTTTCTCTCTTTACCTTTATATGTCATCAGAACGGTTTTTCCATCACATTTATCTGGCTTGGTTTCTGTAGGGTTTTTGGCGTTTCTGACAACATGGCGATGGTCTTACCTATTCAGCCACAGTTTATTTGCCCGTGGTTGTTGATTTCTCTGGCTGGAAGTTCTATATTCGAGGATATGTCAGATCTCGTTTGGTAGTGCATATTGAGGCGTAAAAGACGTGTAATTCTTTTGTTGATGGGGGTTGCAGAAGAAGGCTATTGTGATAAATATGGATGTATAAGATATGTCAGGACATAAAGCCCAGTATTATTTTATTGAGGGCCTTGAAAAGTCCTTGGTTGATATCTTTGTCATCCGACCTTTGCCATGACAGGTGCGCTTGCATGGCAGGTCACCCGAAATTCTTAATAAAATTACCGATTTCGTGTTTTTGAGGGGAGTTCGCACGGGAATTGCCCGGGTACTCCTCTCCCTGGTCTGTGTTTTCTTCTTCTTCCTTATTTTTGTTAACCTCAAAATTCCAACGCCAGAGCTCTTGAGGGCATCATCAATATGCAACTGGGAAGCCTCTCTCGAAAGGTATTCACCTAACTTCTCTCGTAATCAATTTTGTTCAAAACGCCTCCCTGAGTAATTCAACTATCTGAAATCTACATATGCATCTAGCTTTTTGGAGGTATTACTTAAATTTTCTTCTCATTCAAAAGGGTACGACTAAATTATGTGTTGGATGTTTGAAATTGGCAGTTTTCGTGTAGTGTGGAGTTCATCGAAACTGGATTATCTTGTCAAGGTAAAAATAAAAATCTGTGTTATGTGAAGGAAATGGGATAAAGAGTTATCTATCCTATCAAGCCGAAACAATAAAATTACTGCCCTTGTTGAAGATGATTTATGAATTGTACTCATTCTGCGAAGCAACAAACTCTAATTCACTCTTTATCCCTAAATGAAGAAGCACGTGCTGCAGTTAATATTACCTATCGATTTTTCTGCCAAGGCATTGCATATTGCTATATTGTTTTTTCCGAGCAATTATTGAAACAATAAATCGACGTTCTTTTGTTTATTACTAAACCATTTATTTTATCTGCGATGGCCTTTATTTTTACCCTATGATTATAATTTTCTTCGGTATCTGAATGATTTACCAATTTGTGATGATCGTTGTAGTCCCACTTTCTCCTGTAGTATATTTACCTTCCTGCTGTTTAACGATTGTAAATGGCTTGTATTACGAAAATTATGTTATTGGGAATGTTTGTTCTTAGTTTATTACCTTTGTATTGAGGGTGGAAATAATTTTTGTTACATGGAGGGGAGTTCGTGTGCAGTAAATTGCAACCACATGGAGAGGATGATTTCTATTGGCTTCATAATTGTTACATTTGAAGAATAAACTAATGGCATGTGGCTACATCGCAACAGCAACCTTGTTTTCAAATCAAGTTGGTATATGATCTCCTTCGTACTTCTTACAAGTTATTGTTTAATAGTTCTCATTTAGCCTGTCATAATTTTTCACATGTGATGTTTATATTCTTCATTGTTCTTCCTCTTGCGAAATATTTTTTTAGCTTTTGCAAGATATGAAGCAATTTACAGAGCATTACATTAAAAAAATATTTTTCAAATTCATGGTCTTCCGGGAAATTTATCTACTTTAAGATGAAATCTTTGTTGGGGGGAAAATTCTATACCCTATGAATGTGTAGAGGTAAAAGGTGGGTCTTGGTATCGAAGATACTAGAAAATCATAGAAGGATGTATGTGTTAATGAAGTTAATACAAGCGCCTAGGATATGACGTAATAAAATCATTAAGAAGAATTATGAATGGACGACAATTTTGTATGTTTCTTAGTAGTAAGTGCTGAAAAGGATAATTATCAATGGAATCTTACATGCTCAGCTGGGGGCCTTTAAGGCATAAAGTTCGATCGTCTGAACTCTTGAATTTCAAAAATGTAATTCTCTTTTTGCAGATGATAGTATTATAATTATATGGGGAAATCACTCTTATTAAGAAGGTGGGAGTTGATGGATGGATGAGCCCTTGATTTACTGGTAACCTCGCTAGATTTATAATGGGGACCTACATTAAATTATGCAATTAGGTTAAACTTTTTCAGCGTTTGCAACTATTTGAAACATGTTTTGCTATTTTAGAACAATTTTTTTTAAATTAAAAAAATTGTGTAGTCATCGTGTATATCGGTTTTTTTAGCATCATGTTTACCGAAGCGGAGCTTAAGAAAATGGGCTGACTAGATCAAATGTTTTTGTAGCACGGTTAACAAAAAGCAAATCTTTGCCACTTTGGCAAAGATATAATTAAACTGTGCAAGCGTTTGTTTTTTTTTTTTTTTTTTTGTTAAATTAAAATCACCAAAATTGCTAAACAAGAAAATCACTTTCATGTCATTGGTTTCTGAAGGTTAACACGTCTTTCTTGGTTTCTTGATGTAATCGTGTAGTAGTAAGAGAAAAAAATTAAATTTATAGAATAAATCGTAACATCAAGTTGTTGTTAGGTGAAGGGTGGGTTGAAAATAGAAATGCTATTTGTAAAACATTAACCTTTATCAATTGCATTGCTTCCAAATATGTGAATATATTTGCTACAGAGAATGGAAGATCTGTAAGCTCAAAATGGGAGAGCGCTTAAATCCCAATCAGGGTGGGGTTTAAGAGGTTGGTGGTTCAAATCCACCCAGATCTGATAGTTTTGGAAGTTCATTGTTTGATTAAAAAAGTTAAATCGAATTGAGAAGCGGAATAATGTAAAAGTATTGAAACATTTGACTGATTGAAATGAATCAAATATAAAATTTTATATTGTTTTTGACTTGTAATGCATATTTGACCATTTAATTTCATTGCAAATTATATCCAATTAAATTGGTGATTTGGTTTGAAAGAGAGGTGGTGATGACCCTATGGGAGCGATTGAAAAGTAGTGGGTGGTGGTGGAGGATGGACATTTGATTCTCCTACTTAGGTTGTATCTGAATTATAATAAATTACCTAAAATTAGGCAAATATTATTGGATGGAAATATGTGGTTAATTTTGTGTTGACTTGTAACAAAGTTTATATTACTTATTTTTATATGTTAGTGATTTTTTTTTTTTTTTTACTTAAAAATTTTAAATTCTTTTAAAAATTTTATAATAATAATAATAATGATAATAATAATAATAATTATTATTATTATTATAGTTAATTATGAGGGAAGTGAAGTGAACCCAGATTAACTCCTGCTTTTTGTATTAACACTAAAATGTGACTTTAATTTATTCTTTTGCATATTGTTAAAAAAAAAAAACACCAAATATAATTTATTTAATTTCCATATTTATGTTTGAGATATATATATATATATAATACCTTTATACAAGCTTCTTCCTCACTTTCTAACCCCCCCAAAAAAAAATCAAAATGAAATTTTTACATAATTTTTATTTTTTAAGTTAAGCAAAACATTTATTTCATTTAACTGAAGAAAATTAATTAAAAAAAAAAAGAATTTTGAGTTTTTACAAAATTCTTAATCCAAATAAGGGATAATATATTTTTCTAAAAGAAAAAAGAAACAAAAACCTGGGAATATTTGTGCGCAATATTTATTTTTAATTAGTATGAATATTGAATAAAAATATTAAAATTATATTATGAACAGAATAACGAAGCTATAAACCATTTATATAGAAATTGAATAGTGCTGAGATTTTAAAATAAAATATAAAAAATATATCATAATTTTAAATTGAATTTTAGTCTAATTTTAAAAAGTAGATTTAATATAATTTATATATATATATATATATGAAGAGCATTTTAAATGGAAATAGCAAATAAATCCGATAAATTGAAAAAAGAGAAAAAGTTGGGTCACAAGGCTTTATATTGAAATCTTAGGGGGGTCCCTATTTCTCCCTCTGCTTAATTAGTTAAACCTACCCCACCCATTCATTCTCATAGACATATCTCCCATTCAAATTTTTAATTACTTTAATATTATTTATTACATCTGATGTGATTGAGTAATTATAATATTAATATTATTAGCTCATTCGAATTTAGAAACCCCTACTTTATGCAATTTATTTATTATTTATTATTAATTTTATAAATTGAAAATTTATCCTCACCAATTAATATAAATAATTATAATATTATCCCTTGATTAAAATTGTCAACTATTTTTATTTTTTTAAGTCTGATAATATTTTTAAATTTGAAGTTGGATAGAAAAATATATTGAATATTTCAGTTTTTTTAGTTTTAAAAAAAAAGAAAGGCGAATTATTTTCGATTAAAAATATATAAAATTATATACAAACTCAGAGGAGCTTTTTGCTTCCAAACATTTAATTTTAATTATTATAATTCCAAAAAATAACAATAATATTTTAATTGCTTCTTCTTCAAATAACAATT